>JAIPRL010002095.1:0-66589 GCA_025469235.1 Pemphigus obesinymphae | reverse complement strand
ATTACAAAATTATTTACAATAAATATTATTTTTAAATCTAAATCTTTTTAAACCTGTATCCCATAATTTTTAAAAGCTGTTGACGATTTATTTCTCCATTTTTATATTTTAAATAATTTTCTATTATCAATAATTTATTAATCTAATAAATTATTTCTAACTAGTTGTTACATTTCTTAACACGTGTCACTTAATAATGATAATAACAGTAACGATGAGCGTTATCAGTACTTATATTTCCCCACGCCACTAACAATAACTAGTTGTTATCTATCTCAGTGCCCCACGCTATGCCACTATCGATTTATTCTGTGATATACATCGGTGCATTGTCATGTCACCGTACTATACCTGTTATATTGTTAAAACGTGCAATGCGCAAACGACCTACCAATTTTCGCCCTGGACGGTTAATGATGCGCAAACGACAAACGCCGTTTTCCACACCAGGCTTCAATAAATTACTCTCGTATTGTACTTTGTACTATTTGACTATCATATTATATAATGTATCAGGTAGGGAGCTTTTTTATGTACGTTCTTATCATTTTTGGAAGGCTCATAATTATTATTTTTAATAAAGATGGATAAAGTATACGCCCTGTGTGTAAGCGAGACATTCTTAAATTTCAATAAAAATCAAAATAAATATTTTCTTCTTCTTCTTCTTCTTCTTCTTGGCATTTTACAGGCCAAAATAAATATACCTATCTAAAATTATAAAGACATTTTTTTTAGATATCTATAAGGGGGCACATTGAAAATTATGGACCCTGGGCTAAGAAATGTCTTAATCCTGGCTTGACCGTATACCAGTTGTACACCTAACTAAAAAAGTCAATATTCAGGAAAACAATATATACAATACAAAACTTAATATTTACGACAAAAATAGATATTAATTGAATTGTTTAAAGAGGAACGAGGGATATACTCGTTACCCGATTATATATAAGTATCATTAGTTTGACTATACCTAACGGATTTTCACGTACGATAGTTGCACGCATTAACCATTATACGATACCTATACTTATACAATATACAATAAATTGCTATTTTCATTAGGTTCTCACGTTATCGTCATAAATAAATATATAGCACAATATGGCACGCGAAGAAATATTTTTACTATTAAATACTGTTTTAGTAGGTATAATTATTCTGCACTAGACCATTTAGCAAAAAAAAATAAATAAATAAATAAATAAATAAATGAATGAATTGTTCGGAGCTTACGCTGTAGTGAGTATACCTGTGTTATTATCATTGATTATAATATTTATTTATATAAATTTGTTTTTGTTTATATTATCATTATTATTAATTATTCGTTCGATACATAGTATCGTAAATACATACTTAAATAATCAATGGAATTAGGTATGTAGTGACTCAAATATTCATAATATTATATACCTACCTAATACCTATATAAGTGTATGTAGGTAACAATCATAATATGACGCACATGGGGCATTAGAAATATCGGAATTACAACTGAACGACACTGATAGATGGAAATATTCTTTTAGGTAAACAATATGATTTTTCATTCGGTGGAAATACTTTTTAAAATGCATTTTTCCACACACTCACACGATATTTAGGAATATAACTGTGTAAAATTGAAACAAAAACACGCCCGTGTGTACTTCAGGAACTAAAACAGTGTCTATATAAGCCGTAAAAAATATAGATATTCGTTTTAAAATTATATAATTATTATTATTGCATTATATCAAAGAAAGAAAAAAATAATAATAATAATAGCCAATAGCCGTTATATTCACATCATATTTTCGATTATTACTACGATTTATAATGAGAAAATTCATTTTCGTGAAATTTTATAAAATTATACATCCAATTTATGTATAATTCAATGTAGTCGTCAAACTATATGACCATTTGGTACCAATACCAAAATTATGTAAATAAAGTCCATTTTCTCTGTTTAAAACTCATTGTAAAACAATTGTTAGTGATTTAAAAATAACGAAATCATGGTTCGCGGTAAAACAAATGAAAATTTTTTTTATAACTAAAAATAATATAGTTAATTCATTAAATAAAATATTGATAGAGAACCTGCTCATCGACAGTTCCAAGATAATCTAGTATGCGGTTTTTTGAAATAAAATAAATAATAAATAATAAAAAATTGTAGTTATTTAAGTAACGTAGAAAACAATTTTTTGTATACCTTCGGTAATGATAAATGACCTAAAAATTTAGAAAATAATATTTGTAAAACCTCGATAAGTTGTCTTCGAAACGTATAGTCATCAACAAATTGTGTTATATGCGTTACACACAGCTAAAGCCACTTAAAAATACCTTATTGTTTGTTTTGCTTAAACGTGTTAAAAATAAATAACTATCGTGATTATACAACAACAATAATAAATGTATTGGAATATTTTACGATTGTTAAATACCTATATATATTTTTTCTTAAAATGTTCTTGAAAATGCCTATATAGAACCCGTTAAAAACTAGGGATGTGACAGCCTATAATCCCTATAAGCCTATAATCTCAATGGTTATTTATTATACCATTTAAATGTATAACCATCTTAATGGTTATTTATCATACCATTTTAGACCTAAGAACTAAACAAATATTTGAACATTTAAGGTAAACTTAATTTAATTCTGAAAAAATATTTTAACTCTTCATTATTTTTTTTAGTTTATATCGAGAGTAGATTATTATATTTCAAAATCAAATTTTAATTTCTAAATTTTTATCATGAGTATGTAAAAATAAACATCATTGTAATACCAAGAGTTTCCTAGCTTCACTTAGAATCTAAAAGCCAATCAATGGGTGGTCGATGCACAAAGCTCGTTAGGTAGGATACTGATGGTGGATATATTGAATTTCAAAGCAATGATAAATTATTTCTTTCGATAAAACGATTTCTGAGCGAAGCTTCGATATATCTACATATAACATGAGTATTACCTACTGTCAGTAATAACAAAAATGAACTTTTGTATGACGAAAAAACTTCCAGATTGAAAATTGCTATAAACAGCTCAAAATTGGCAAAAAATGTGAACATTTTTCAAGTTAATTTTGTATTTAAATACACTTTATGTGAAAACTCCAAGACCTTATATTACCATTATTTACGGTATTACAACGAAAAGCCCTATTGATTTATAAAAATTCGTGCTTTTACAATTTTTGTATTTTTGTATTACAATTGTTGTTATTTTTTTACGTATTTATCGGAAAAATTAAAAAAATAATGTTAAATAGTAAACCCTGTTGTCCTTACATCATATGATGTAATCTGTAAATGCAGGTTTTTTTAATTTTTTCTCCCTCTTTATAAATAAAAATAAACTACAATATGAATAATATGATAATAACCAATGAATAACCAATGAATCATATGATCAATGTTCAAAACATTTCGGCATAATAGCACAATACATATCTTACGATTATTTGAGTATAATTATATTAATATCTAAACATACGAATATGTACATATACATGCTGCAGTGTACCTAACATACATTTTTGACATAACTATAAATATATCCTACTTTAAAAAATTGTCGAAAATTATTCCATATTGTGGAATATGCCTACATGTTTTAGTACTTGAGAAATAGTGGTTGTCAGGGCAAGACCGATGACTTGGTAAGATGGCCATGTGCCAGGAGCGCAGTAATAATACCAAAGGTGCAATTTCAATGATTTTTTGGGAAAATCATTACGAATGACCATTTTTTTCCTTCATTTGCCGTTTTCAAAGCGATTTTTTTCGTCAGAGGCTTGGGATGGACTAAATTATTTTGGTGTGGAGGGGGTGGGGGCACAACATTTTCGTCTTGCCGTGAGCGTTACTGTTGCTCGACGTGGCCCTCGTAGTCGTTCAAATAAAATGAAAAAATATCGTCATCGAGTGTTGGGTGAATATAGATGTCCTGAACGGGGGTCAAATTTTTTTTTTTTTTTAATTTTAATCAGTTTATTAGTAATCAGCAAGAAAAAAAAATGTTATTAACTTATTTTGTAAAAAAAAAAAAAAATACCGTTTTACTAAAATTTTTTGTAAACGGGGCTAAAATAAAACTAATCGCTATAATAATATGTGCTACCTAATAATAATGATGATGCAGACAATCAGTTGCACAATGTGCACAAAAACTAAAATTATACACACGGATATACCAGATACCTCAATAGCTGATATTATATAGGTAATGATATTACTGCCTACCTATAGTACTTAAGCAATAAATAATACTACAAGTTACCTAATTCCACTAAAAACAATATTATATCATTATGATTCTATATGGTTTGAACTAAATAATAAACGATATGCATTTAATTTTGAATTTTATTTACTATAAATGTACGATTTAAAATGTTTATAGCAGACCATATAGTATTGTGTTTACGACCATTGCAGTTTACTAATAATATATATATATATATATTAGTCCCTGTCTCAATATTCGGTTAAATAGTAAATACTTTTAATTTAATTTTATATTTTAGTTTATAAATTACAATTTATCGTATTATATTATTTATTGTACAATTTAAACAAACGAATATTCAGACGGGGGCACTAATTTAATATATATATATATATATATATAAATATATTATATACATACGTGGATTTCTTGACGCTATTTTCGAATTTCAAACAACGTAAAGTCAGTGGTTTCTATAGTGAAATCGTTTCATTGACGTTGACTATACTAACATTATAGTAAAACGCTAAAAACAATATTATTAATAAACTCATCGTGTGCTTTGAATTGAAATTAATTGTTCATTGTTGTGGGGGGGGGGGGAGTTTATATTATTAGTACATTTTGTTTTTAGAAAATAATTTAATTATTTATATTAACTATGTACATACCTATATAAATATATATGTACGTCGAAAATTATTTTCTAAATAAACATATTATACTGTTTAAGCGTTTCTGTCGTATTTCGTACATTATTTTTATACATGATTAAAAAAATAACGAATTATATTTTATATGAAATTAAAACGGCAAAAAAAAACATTCCCAATATTGTATAAATGTTTGATTTTACGCTTATTATTGCGTAAGTACGTATACGTATATATATACCGGTTTCAGGCGTGGTCGTGTATAGTCGGAGAAATGAAAAGCCGCCGAAGAAAATACTAAAATATAACGATTGAGTAAAAAATAAAATTTAATAGGTACACAAAGTATATTATTAAAATCGGCTGTACGCATATTATAGCGAAAAACAGAACGAACAAAATATATATAGGTATAGGTACTTATATATATATAAAAAAAAAAAAAAAAAAACATTTTAATTTTTAATTTTTCCATTTTATTATCATCGTCATCGTCGGCGCGATCGAGCCCAAGGTCGAAACAACGATGACACTTGTCTATAATGTCGTATTGACATGATGTGTGTAATTTTTAGTTTGTAAACGCTTTTAAATATCGTTTTGTATTATCGTAGGTGTAGGCGGCTCTTCATCTTTTACGCACATACGTTTACCCGAATGCCATACACGTGTCGTCCGTAGGGTATATTATAGGGGTGGGGGGGGGAGGGATAAACTCAAATAAACAATTTCGTTTTTATATTTGCTAGGTACCGGTTTCAGCAGTGGTCATTGTCAGGTAATTCTACTGGGTGGCAGAGGGCATGTTCTTCCCTCTACTTAATAGGTTTTTAACGATAATCGACTGAAATCACGTTATAAATGAACAAAATAACAACAGTAGCTTAAATTGGAATAAGAATGACTCAGGTTTGAGACAAATGCCATGGCAGTTCAGCACTTTAGCCGATTAATGAACGAAAAAAATATCCTAATATATATGAAAATCCTTACATAAATCAATAAAGTATAGTATTACTTATATATAGTCTTATTCCTCTTCCTCTCTATTTCCTACAACGAATACATTTCCTTTACTATAATCTTGCTTTTTCTCGCTCTTCCCTCCTTAAAACACGTCCTAGTCATCTCCGTCTATTTCTCTTAATTTTTCTACCATTGAAGCAACTTCAATACTACTTCGTATATACTTATTTCTTATTTTATCTTCTCTTGTTACACTCCACTCATCCACCTTAATATTTTTCTCTCTGCTATACACTCATCTTCTGTTCTATCATTGCAAGTCTAATTATACTGTGTAATAGAACTTATTCTTTGTCACAAAAAATACCTGACGTTTTTCTTTCACAATTAAATATAGGTAAATAATATAAGCTGAAAAAATGGATGATTTCGCTCGTCAGGCACTGCAGTATATAGTGTTCCCGTATTTTTAAACAAAATATGGTTGGGCAAATTAATAATCTCTAAACTTACTGTAAGATATACGCTAAACGTATAAATAATATAAACAAAAAGTATAAACATAATCATTGTAAGACCATGATTCGTTCAGAATCTAAAACTTTTATTTCTTACGATTTATGCTTAAGAGTTAAGAGAAGGCTTCACACTTGTTTTCTAAAGGATTCTGTACAGTAAATTTTTAAGAAATTTCAAGAAATATAAAAAATCTGGAAATTAAAAATTCATTTTAGTATTAAAAAGTTAATTTTTAAAACTCTTTTACACTTTAATAACTATTTCTTTTATAAGTAAATTAAAATAGTCAAATGAAATTTTTTCTCCAAAATGTTATTCTCTGTAGATTTGATAATAGGTATCTTAACTCTAAAATAACTTGGAAGTTTCTGGTTTTAATAGTTTTGCGTAAACATATATTTACCAATGAAAATCGTCTGTGTACTCTTAATAGAAATAAAATATTTTAAAGTTTTCAACTTTAAATTACAAATTTTATGAACAAATTAAAAATCTGTAATTTTCCAAAATTTGTATAAACATTTTTGAAAATGTTTTTCAATCGACATAATAATAAAATATGAGTACATATTTTTTTTTTTTTTACGACTAAATTTTATACCTATACAGAAATAATAAATGTTTTAGAAAAACTTTAAATAGCTATAAAAGAAATCAACACAAACAATTTTCGAGAATTGTTTAATGTTGGAACGCACGTTTAACCTTGTATTAAATGTTCTGGTTTTCAAACCCCAAATTACCTCTTTTAGGACTTCGAAAACTTCGAAATCTAAAATTGTAAAATATAATAATCCATTGTATCATCCTCAACATCGAACTAAATTATACATTTGGAGCAAGTTTCAAGATTCTTAAATTTTTATTTTCGGAATTATTAAGGAATAACAAAAATCGTTTTAGGTTGAATTTTACTACATTATTTTGTAGTATTTTTTCCACATTTTTCGAAAAATTACCTCTTCAATGTACCATCCTATCCATGTAATAAATATAAAAATGTATACTTATAGGTATTGGTTCTGTATAGTTGTTATCGTATAGGTATCTAATATATACCTAATAAATTTTAATATTTTATTTTCTGAGCGAAATGAGGGATCTTTTGATTATTTACATATTGGTATGTCTACAGGTAATTTTCTTAATTTCTCGTAATTAGTTATTCTATTTTTATATAACAATCTACCGACCAGAAAACTTGATCTAATCATTAACGTGTGTACTCAATTTCATATAAAAATGTGATAATAGTCTATTGTACTTTGATAACGTTATTTTTTGATATTTTGACGTCGAGAAACACGCATGTATGTCAAAACTAAAACGGAAATGCCACCAAAAACGGATTATTTCCTTGTAAAATTAAAATTGTAGATATATACATTTTTCACAGATTACGTATTATAAGTAGGTACCTATGTCTTACATTTTTCAAAATGGCTCAAATTCCATATTGCATACACGACAAGTAAATTGCTTCCATCCCGTAACTGACTGGTATTTTATATAATATAATACAATATAATAATTAATATCCATACATAGGTACTTATAATATTATAATCTATATGTATTGTATAATATGAAATCTTCAGAATCTTTATATTAATCTTTTTACTTTTTTTTTTTTTTTTTTTTTTAATTACAATGAAAACCGTTGTATAAAATATTTTTAAAATCTAAATCTCAAGGAAAAAATATTTAAAATCAAAAATCCTCGGGATTTTGTTTTTGAATTTAAAAATCGATTGATTTAAAAATATATTTGTCCATCTCTGTACGTACATATATATAGACATAGGAAACATTTATATCATATTCGCAGTTGTGTAAACATTGCCGTCCAAATGTCAATAAAGAAAAGTTGTATATAGGTATTTGTATATATATATATATATTTGTTATATAAAAATAGCAATTTTTGAATTATTTTGTAAATACTTATGTAATAAGACATTTTTATAGACTTGGTATTTTAACTAGTATAATATATTACGTGTAGATAATACTCGTATCTCGTGCCGTGTAATTTGAATGGATTTATAACTTGTTTTCGACGATATTATAATCAAAGAAATCTCTAAATATACTTTAAATAGTTTTTCATCATTAAGCCGATCATTTTCAAATCTAATTATTGTAATACAGCATCAGATGTATATGCCCTTTATACTACAGTATATATTTATATATTTATATTACAGTAGGTATATTATAATTTATACGTCATATATCCATTATAGTTATTATTATTATTATATTATTAGTGTCTATACAAGTGTTCGCGATAAGTCAGTATACCGTACCTAATCAATACCATTGATTATATATAGTATTTATGATCAATGTCAATACCTATTATTCACAGGTAGAGAAGCGTTTTGTTTATAGCTATTTTTATATTATTTATTTATTTAATTTTTTTATTTATACCTACCGCGTGATTATCATAAATTATATTGTGTATTACTATAACATAATATTATATCTACTAAACAGCACTTAGCATAATTAATAGCTCTCTGTTCAAATACAATATCATAATACGCACAACTAAACAAATATTTATACGTAAATTTACACTTGGCCTGGTGTCCATGGCCACACGGTGACGTTAATTCAACAATATACATATATTGTACTTAAATTCAAAGACCAATATTTTGAAAAAAAAAAAAAAATGATAAAATTATGATATATATTTATTATTATCTATATAATATTTGTAATTTCAATTGTAACATTAATTCTAAAAGTTTGTTTGTTGGTATACGGATAAAGGTATAATCCATACCGCTCGACCGACCGACACCAAATTTCGCATAAATATTATTTTGTCGTGTTCTGGGGCAGGTTTTAGTAACATTTTGAAAAATTCCTTCCACGCCAAAGAATATAATCAGAGAAAAAAACCACTATCTCCCTTGCTTCATTCAGAATCTAAAACGTGGTTACGCTGCAGAAAACAATTTTGAATTCTTTTGTTGATTTTTTAATTGTTATAATTCATACTAATACAATATTATGTATCGTTATTTAGATTCTAATGAATATTGGTTTAACAACTATGTATTTTATAATGAATATAGGTACTAACCACTAGGTACATTTTACTTTTTCGGGTATAGAGGTTTCTGATAAAATAAAAAAAGCCATTCTAGTTGGTTCCTACTTTACAGAAGTTATTTTTTGATTTTCTAAGCAGTTTTAAAAACCGTAATGATAAACCGATCATAACGATAAAATGAATGTAAATTGGAAAATAATATATTACACACTTGTCATGGTAACCGATTTTTATATAATATTTTTATGTGTAGGTATTTATGTTGTATACACGTTTTTTGGGTAGAAGGAAATTAGTAGGAATTTTTGAGTAGAGAGATTTTTGGTACAAAATTAATTCCAGTTGGTATACCTTGAAATTATTATTTTTCGATTTCATAATTTTTTTATTTAACATAAAAAAAACCACAAAAACTGACCTAAAATTATTATAAATTTAGAATGCTAGACATTTGAAATTTACCCCAAATATTTTTGACCACTGCAGTAATTTTTATAAAATTTTGAACCTTAATTTGTTTTGTTGTATGTTGTTTACACTTTTTTTTGAATGAAGGGAGCAGAATAGGATGTTTTTGGATAATAATCGTTTTGATAGGAAATTTATTGTAGTTTGAATTTTGAAAAGGTTAATATTCAATTTTCTCAGTAATTTTTAGCGAAAAGAAAAATTACCAAAAATAATAGAAAATCGTATCAAATCAGAAAATTTTACTGCACCAAGCTTCGTACTAAATCGGTTATTTGATACTTTAATTAAATACATCTATCACCTATATTATATCCATTGGGCAAAGTGCTTCGACTCTATTGGCCGGTTATTTTAAAGTTATAATTTTCCAACAATGACGTCTTTAGATGTAAAGTTTCGATCCTTAATTTAATTACGTAATTAGAGTTAACGGGTTAAGTTATAATTTCAATTATTAAATTAAATATTTGATTACTAATTATGATTTATAGGGTGGGTGGTTTGTAGGAATGATTTAAATGTTGCCAAAATGTAAAAGAATAGGCAGATTGAGATGGCTCCGAGATGTTTTAAGAAGGGAAGAGACAGCAGTGGCAGTCAGGTTTTTTTTTTTAGATTTAGTTTTAATAAACATTTTATTATTTTGAATTTAAGATAATTTTTCTGTTACTTTAATATTAAAAATTATTTTTTATTTTTTTTTTGTCAAATCTTTAGGTTATTATTTCTCATTATTTAATCATTTTTACTCTTTAGGCCATTGTTGATACATTATAGGCCATATTTGAATTTCTTTTCTGATAATATGATTAGCTAGAAAACATCATCTGAGATATTTTATACCTATTTAATTTATATTTATTATATTTTATATTGGTATATATATTTTTGTACCTGCAGCGTTACGAAATAATACATATACAATTTAATTAAAATTCAATGTACGGGGGTGGGGATATGCCCTTTATCTTCTCCTAATCCGGCTCTGGGAAAAATTTATAATTAGTAATTACCTTCATCAATCAATTGAATATATTTAAACATTACGTTCTCCCGGACCTATGAAAAAGTATGTGCTTAACATATCCATAGAATATTTTTGGGCACTCGTCTGTTAAGGTGGTTACTACAGGAGTAGATAATTCCCCATGTTAAATTATTTAAAACATGCAAAATTATTACAAAAGGAAGAATATCACATAACATGAAATCTCTATGAGTGATATTAGATTATATAGACAATAAATGTATATAATATATAGACTCATAAATAACTTGATTTAAATAATATTTCATTTTGTATATCTACATTATGTTCTGAGCTGTAATGTGATACTTTAAATCTAGATACAAATATATTATTTTTAAAAGTATCTAGTTACAGATAATTATTTCTCTTGTATATAATTTTATTATAAAAGCAGGTATCTTGAGATACTGCAGAAAACAATTTTTGCACATTACTCATTACTTTTTGACATAAAAAAAATTACATTAGATAAAAATAATATTAAAAAAATAATACATGCAAAATAATAATTTCAAGATTAATTAAAAATTTTACATTTATGTTACAATAATGTACCCATATAATATATTATACTTGTATTATATAATAATAATATAATATTATTAATATATTATAGTTATTTCACATTGAGAGTGGCCATTTATAAGGAGTATTATAAACAGGGGCAGAACTACTGTGAGGAAATGGGGGAAATCCTCCACCCAAAAGTCATAAGAGATTTGTATATAATATGTTTATACCATAAAGGTGCCCTCTAAAAATAACTTTTTTTTGTTTATTTATATAAATTTTTGAAATTGACCTCCCTCCCCTCTTAATCGACTTCTGAATCCGACACTGATTATAAAGGCAATTTATCACAAATGATAGAATATGGCATATTAGTGTTTGAGAAGTTAATGTATAAATAGTTAGTGAAGTTAATGGACTTTATTCTAGCTCATACTATTATTTTTACAACTCGAACACACTAATTAGTAAGGTAAAACGAAAAGGCAAATTTGATTTATTTTCGTGTTGAAAAAAAGTTTTTGAACTATTACAGTTTTGAGAACTAAGGTGAACTGAATTTAAATCCATAATTATCCAAATAAATTCTTTATATTATCTCTTATTTAGAATAACCAAGGCCATTTTCGAAATATAAATTTGTTTCATAGTTATGATTATCTTAAAAATAAATATATTTTTAATAATCTTAGCTCTGGAGTAATTTCGTACTTCAAAAATCACCAGCTCGATTTAGATAAATAGCTGATGATAATCAGCCTAGCTCTCAAAATGTAGTCAGCCTTTTGGGCTTTTGGCTGATTTTATTATGACTGACTGAAACTACCTTAATTGTTTTACGTTTCCTTAATAATTTATCAGCCAGATATAATGAACATGTAGTTATATTAAATACATTGAGAATAAGAAAGTAACTAATATGGTATAATACTCAACAGTTTTTATTTAAGATATTTAAGATAGTCATGAAGATTCATTTTTTAAAAAGTATTTAGATACATGTAGATACAAAACATTTACAGATTTGAGATTATGTAAAACTATAAATGTTTTCATCTATTATTTAGTGTATTAAAATAAAAGTTCTGATTATTTATTATAATATTTTAATCAATTATTTTATTTATATGAGGTATTTTAGCATATTTTAATGATTAATTATGTAAAAAAATGATCTACAATAAAGTAGTACAGGCATATTTACAAAAAATTTTTTACATTATTAAATACCCCACGCCATCTTGGTAAAGATGTTTAAAATAATCACTGATTATATATTTTAGTTCTTGGAATATAGTACTATATGTATGGGTACCTAGTAGGAACTATTAGTGTTAGTTAAATTATTTTTAAAAAATTATACACGTTACATAAAATAAAATTATTGAAATTACTTTTACGTTACTTAAAAGTGTTTTCATCAAGTTATATTACTAAATTACTTCAAAAATAACGACGTTACAAATTACGTTATTTTAAAAAAAAACTTAATATTGATAATAACATTTTAAATTTTTATACCTTATCAAAAATGTATAAAAAGTTGGAATAAATAATAATTTATATTTTTTTTACATCTGATTAAATTTGAATGGATTGTAATTATTATATACTTTGATAAATATGTATTATATATTTCTACGAATAGCGTGAAAATAATAATGATAATAAAAATAATTTATTAAACAAGATACGAGTTATATAATCTAAAAATTATCACGCGTTATTCAGATTTAACAATATATTTTAATGTCTTCAGACTTTAATAATATAAACATTTGTAACGTTAAAATGACGCATTGTTTTGTTAAAATTATTAATTTTAAACGGCAATAAAATTATGTAAAATATTATGTTACATTTGAGTTAATTGAAATAACAACTAACGAGATTACTATATCGACTGTGTTACTCAAAATAGTAATTTCGTTACAGTAATTTGTGATTTGTTACATTACTACCCAACTCTGGTAGGTACTATATATGAAAAGTGATAATATGTTAGCGTAAAACAAATAAATTGAAAAAATATAAAATGTATACAGGTATAAGAAACTATAGTAAATTTTAGAAATGAATTCATTAGTATTTTTTTCTTAAATGTGATTTAAAAAATGAATATAATTTTGAAAATTGTAAATCCCCAATGAGGTTGTCTCTGAATTATTTTTTATCTACAAATTTTTTAATATCTAACTCTAAGGTTACATACATTAAAATGCCTTTTTGTTTGTTGTATAAAAATATGTTTTGTTAAAACAAATATTGCGTTTAAATAACAATAAAAAGTAGTATACCAACAAGGATATATTGTCCTATATTCATCACTTATAAATTAACTACTTTTTAAATTGTTAGATTTTATTTTTTCTTAAAATGTCTTGAAATTTGTCTTAAAATATATCTGGAGGCTATCGTAAGTTTTATATAGACTTTATATAGAATTAATAAGAATTTGCATTTTGTTTTAAAATAAGTAGTATAAAGTAATTATATATTAGATATAATATTATAAATACATTAATATTTATTAAAGAAAACAATAAATTATATTCTAGTTTTAAACGATTACATAAAACTCTTACGTTCTGTAGAAGGTGAACGTATACACATATAGCGATATAGGGTACGCTTATAAATAAATATTAAATTATATAAAATATATACGCTTCGAAAACCTGTACTTATAATGACTGCTTAAAATTTCGAAATTAACTAACCATAATGATGTAATTTATTTTTCATAATATATACGTGTGCATAAAATACTGGCACATATTTTACACGTCTGCAGGTGCAAATTTTACGAACAATTCAGTTTGAAAATCCAATAAAATATAAGTTAGTCCTCATAGATATTTTTTGATTGTGTTATAATTCAAAATAATTTATGTATACTTATTTTACTTTACTTTACTTTACTATCATAGTGCTACGCTGCCACTGTCATAAATTATAATCATAATTGTACAAATTTAATTTCTTAATTTTTTATTTTTCATCTATTTTTCGAACGTAATTGGCAAAAATAATGGTAGTACCTATAGTCTTAAACTTATTCGAAGAAATATTTAGGTTACGAAGGTCTCGAGAAATTAAAAAAAAATGTGGGTATAATAGTGGATTCAATGTCATATACATTAAGAGATTGTATTTATACGTTTAGAATTTTCAAAAATTGTAAAACAACATTTTCCAAAACCAAATGATTAAACACTAGCTATTGTCATATACTAACTCATTTTTTTTTTTTTTTTTTTTTTTTGGATTCATCTTATCAGATGAATTCCTGCAAATTTATGCTGCTTACCGTAAACTCCCTTTTTTTAAACACGTTTTCGGAGATCAGTCATAGATTCACCAATATTGAATATTTATATTTTGTATGAAAAAATGTTTTGATATTTTAAATATAACTTTATTTAATATATAAACTTAAAAATATGTATGTGATTTAATTTTTTGAAAAAAATAAAAAAAAAATAATTTTTTACACTTCTTAACGTATATAACCCCTTGATTAAATAATTGGCTGCCGAAGATTATAATATGTATTTGGAAGGACTAAGAAGTTATTTAAATTTTCTATAAATAAATTAATAGATTTTTAATATTTTCTTCAAAAATCACTATGACTATTATGATAGTACTACGATTAACTGTTACATACTCGTGATAGTGTGAAAGTCTTATCACAAAAGTTAAAATGCATTTACTATCATGCCGTTTACACGATGCTAGTGTCATGGGAGTATAACTTTCACGGAAGTAACTATCACCCAAAATTATTATCGTGTAAACCCATGTGATACATTTATCAAATTCATGTATAAATACCTATATACACTGTTATTGAGTTTTTTTGTATAATACAAAAATTATGAATAATTAAAAAAATTAATTAGTGACTGTATAGATAATATTATTGATTATAAATTAGTTAGTAATTTATAATCAATGATAATATTTTAGATTAAGAGGACGTACGTAATTCCAGGGGGTGGACACAAAGTCGATATTAGAAAATCAGTCAATCATGTTTTCGGATACACTATCAGTACCTACTGATCTATGCTATATACTTATTATTGATAGCTAAAAATATTATGTTACCTGTAAGCCTTTTATTTTATTGTATAAACACAGTATAAACAATGAGAAAATTGCATCCAAAAATATAGTGACTGATTTTCCCGTCGTCCTATTCTTCCAGTGTAAATTCTTATCAGTGACCATTCTGATTCTTTTATTTTGTGGTAATACCCCGCAATTTTTGCTGTCTCCGTCCGTCTTATCATCTGATAATTGACCTACTACCAAATGCGTAGACAAGATCATTATAATATGGCGTCATATTTTATCCGAAATTTTTGATATTAAAAATAAATATACCTATTTTAATAAATGGGATTTAAAAATTTTTATATCTCTTTACAAAATTTCGAGATGCTACGGTATAGATATAATGATTTCGTCTATAGATTTAGTTATAGGTCAGTTTACACTAATATTAAAAATGACAAAGTTGTGATAAAAATTCCGAACGTATATTTCGCATATCATTAGTTGATTAGACGAGACAGAAAATACAGGTATCACGTACTCTAGATTATTTATGTTCATACTTAAAATTAATAAAAGTAAATACGTTTTTAGTCTTTGGGTATACATTTTTATAAGGATTATAAGGAGTGTCCATTATATAGAAAGATTCAAAATGTTCGCGTACGAATAACCATGTTGTTCATACATATTTTTCAGCAAAATATAATGTTCATTCAATAAATATAAGGGAAAAAAGGACACGATGCTTATCGTACATCCTGACTAAATAAAACGTCGACAATGCTCAGGTTTGTATAGCTATTCCTTTTTCTTTATCCTCATGATATGTGTATAGAAATATTGTTCAAAAACAGTAAAGAAAAAGATCTTAATGCTAGGTATATGCGTATACATGGAACTTAATTATTCGTTTATGCTCGCGTTTGTATCGTTCATACCTGTTATTATTATCAATATACGAACAAATCAATATACTTCATTAACTTGAAAATTTAAAAATGTATTCCGGTTTCGGGTTGAACTGAATTCGGATTGTGGTGGTTGGGTTTTAGATTTTTAAGAAGACGCACATGCGATTTTTAATGGATTCTGTATAAGCAATTTTTTTATGAAATTTTAAGAAAAATAAAAATCATATAATTTAAAAAATATTTCAGTACATTAAAAATGATTTAAAAATAGATCTGTGTCAGTACTATTTTTTATTGTTGTGTAATCACGATATTTGTTAACAAAACTCTTTAGCGAGAAAAATTATTCTCGGGCTGCGTTTTTGTAGTTAATAACTAAATATTAACACAATATTGTAGACAAAATAATATGTGTTTTACCATCGTTGTTTTTTTGTTCAAAATTTAAAGTATAATTGATGTTATGCCATCTGTAAAAATCTCTCAAAAAATGGTTTTGACAAAATTAATAACTTTTTAAGATTTTTAGTTTTTTTTTTTTTTTGAAACGATGACGGTAGAACACAGATTATTTCATCTACAATATTTTGACGAAATTTGATTTTTAATTACAACTACAGCTACAGTTTTTACGATAAAATAACGTACGTGTGGTGTCTTCTTAAAGATTTTTTACTTTTTAGACGGAAGTCACGGGTTTGGATTAATTCGAGTTTCAAAAACTTAGTATTTGTTTCTATAAAATTTTAAAAGTATTGAATTTATTTAAAAACAATTTAGAAAATAGAGATACCGATTATATTCTATCAGCATGCATTTATTATAATTTATTTGTAATACAACGCTAGACCTGTTGAGTGGACTGGGCGCATGTGTTCTTGGAAGTTTTATTTTTTTACAGTTTGTTAATATATTATCATGGCACGCGTGCAATGTGAAATGAGTTCACAGAATTTAATATTTTGAAACATTTCATGTCTCTAAGTATAATCAATACGAAATGGCCGTTGGCTAAACACATATATTGTATACTTAAGTTTTATTTTCAAAAAAAAAAAAAAAAAAAACAAAGAAAATATAAACATTACTATCATTAATTGTTTTTACGTGTCGGTTTCCGCACGTTATACATTTGTCTACTGCATATCTGCACTGCCCTTAAAGTGATATGTGTTAAATGTAAATTATCGTTAAAATCCCGTGCAACAACTATATACTATTAGATATAATAACTATTAAATATTGTCCTTATATTATGTGATCGCTTTCGCGTTGTTTATCAAAATAGACACGATAAATATAGTATTATAATAAAATAGGTATATTTATAGTGTGTGATGACTTTTTTCACTATACTATACGGATTTGTGTAAATATTTATTCTAATATTTTTATCGATTCAATTTTCGGTTTTTTTTTTTTGTAAACAAAATAAAATACGGTTCTAAATCTGTGTAATTTAGCCAATATATAGCTGATAATAAAAGGTATCTTAACGTCGTAAAAAACAGATTGGGGAAAATGCGTGTAGGTATACCGTAGTACTTATATGTGAATCTAGGAAAAAAAGCCACGGAAAAAAGCCACAAGAAATAAAAGGCATAGAAAAAAAGCCAAGGAAAATAAAAACAAATTGTTTAAGTTTGAATTTTATACATAATATCACAAAATAACGATAACTAGATATTTTTCATTGTGTTTGTTGTTATTTTAAAAATAAATCATTTTCAATAATCATAGATATAATATAGATATAATAATATGGTATAGAGCTTATAGTCAACAATAATCTTTATAATCTTAATTCTTAAATTCTTAATATTAAAAAAATCTTATTAATAGTGTATAGCATGTGCGATTATTATTAAAAATCTGGAATACTTTAGTATATTAAATTATAATAAAAAAAAAAAAAATACAAAAATACTTTAACACAAATAGTAAATAAATAATTATTTATTTATTATGCCGTTAATTATAATGTGATTATACCCATTGTATTATGAGAAATTAATAAAAATGTAATAAAAATACCTATTTATTATTATTTTGTTATATTATGTATAAAATCCAAACTAAAACAATTTGCCTGTTTTTCCTTGGCCTTTTTTCCTATTACCCCTATATGTATTGTAACGTGCGAGCTCTCGAACCCACAATTTCCAGAGACGTGTTTTTGATGACGGAGGTAAAGGTTTATTTAAAATAAATAATTTAAAAACAAGTTCTCGTCGATTGATTATTAAATTTTATTTAATAATCACATAAGTTCTCACACACGAATTAAAAATATATGTCCACGATAAAATTTAAAAATATAAAATATTTAAAAATAATTAAATTAGTCCAAAAATCCAAAATATTCACGAGTATGAAAAAACGACTAGGTATGTCGAAGAATAAAAAATATTCCTAGTCCAAAAAAATATGAAAATATAACAAGTCCCGGAGAGGTGTAATTTCGAAAAACCGCCGAGCTTAAAGACTATGTACCTACATTCTAGTGGCATTGGTCGTCTGCCTTGACCGTGCAGGTCGGGACCCTCTTTTATATGCTCATCCTACACTTTTCGGGGTAACTCTTTCCAAATTAAATTGTCCCATTTTCCTCTGCTAGGGATTAATCCCTGTAACTTTACTAATGGTGGATTTTCAAGAAGACTTAGTTTACAATAACTCCTATATCATTACTAATATCATTACTCCTCTCTTGTGTCAGAATTTTGGTACACGACCGTCGTATATAGTTTTTATACATATCGTTTGACATGTTGTTTTCTCGATAGCTCACAATTATATTATAATAATCCTAAGGTCGGAGGGAGCCTATGCATCTGCTTTAGCTAGTTCTAAACGGGTTGTAATATATATACGTATATAATATATATATATATAAGTACGAGTTATTCATTATGAGCCTGTCAACCTATTCATCCGATCGTCGTTTTTATTGTCGAGGTAGGTTTATATTATATTATATAATATTAATACCTTGCCTTTTTTCGAAAATATCATTACTACTTACACGTACTCGCTCATAACGAGGGATCTATATCAATGGCAGTGTGATATTTTTATTTGTGGTACCTGTTTATTTTTATGTACTTCGTGACATACCTACCTATAATTTCGGGTTAAATCTTTATTATGGACGTTCAGGTCATCACGGCACGTTACAGTGTACTATACAGTGTGTGCAGCAGTATGCTCGTACACGCAGCCCACTGTAAATTCCATTCACGTTTCTTGGACGTTCCGTCGAAACACGGAACATTCCGAATTTTGATGATTTCACATTGCGACAATATCCCCGCGGGGCTTGTTAATGACAGTCATTTTTTGTTAACACTCAAAAAACGTACCCTGTATGTATTAGGTACCTATAAACGCACCGTGTATGTTACCCAGTGGTTAAAGTGAGGGGTGACGGTGTGGGACGTCGTCCCCTTTCTTTGCTTAGCTTAAGTTTGGCGTCCCCTTTATATTTCTAAATGTTTAATAATTAAAAGTTGAGAGTGAATTTGTTCTTTTGTACATAATATTCAAAAATTAAATGAAAAAAGTTTAAAAAATGGTATTTAGTTATAAATTGTATGCAAGATGTATATTATAGATGCGTATTCTAAACACAGAGTATGTATACATTATACATAATACTAGGTATATACATATATACGTCCGTGATACATTTTTACAAATTAGGTCGATAATAACATGGATTAAAAATTTAATTTATATAAATATTTTAAAAATATTACGGTACTGGTTCAGGGGACGCCTTTTTTTTTGCATTAGCTATAGTCCCCTCTGCAAATATATTCCACTTTAACCACTGAATTGTTGCCTGTAAACATATCCAGAACGTTTCATTTCAACGGTCCATATGTAGGTATGTAAAATCGTCATAGTCATATTTCATACAATCACTTTTTAAAGAAATTATTATTCATTTAAATACATATACATTATAAACATACAGATTTATGTTGGAAAATATTGTTCTTTTTATTAATCATAGTTGCAACATAATAATAATAGTATATATATAGATAGGTATACTTAATACAAATAACATAAATACATTATTAATAGCATATTATTATTAGGTACATAGTTATAATACAATTGAAAATAAAATATAGGTACATAATAAAATTAAATTGTTATAATATTAAAGAATATTAATAATAAACGCATAAAAAAATATATTATAATACAATATTATTAACTATATTAAATATTTAAATAATTAATAACCTAAAAGAAATTACTCTTTTACATTAAATCATTCGTTAAAAAAAAATATAATTAATATGTCATACCCAAAAGCGGGGTTTGTTGTCTCTGCCTTATATACACGTACAACGCGGTAAATCTACGCACCGCATTATTACTACAGATCGGTTAAAGTTAACATTAGAGTGAATTTACTTATAAAATTTGTAGAGGAGAACATAAACTGTGCTGTAGGGCAAATTTTTTTTTAAACATTTTTATTTTTGAACAAGTCATCGCATGCATTTAAAAAAATTAGTAATTCAACTAGGTACCTATAACTTGCTCAAAAATTAAATTATTTAAAAAAAAACTCGACGCTACAGTACAGCTTATGTTCTTTTATACAAATTTGATAATAGTTAAATTTACTCTTATGTCAACTATAACTGACCTGTAGTAATATTGTGGTACATAGATTACTATGTTGTGCGTGGTAATAGGAAAAAAAGCCAAAGAAAAAAAAGACAAATTGTTTCAGTTTGGATTTTATATAATATTATAATATTATAACAAAATAATAGTTATTCGGTATTTTTATTAATTTCTCATAACATAATTATAAACGATATAATAGATAAATAATTTTCAATTATCACAGATATAATTATAATATGTGTTTATGGTCAGTTAGTAGTCTGTTCACGATGTAGGTATCTACAAATACCTATTCCATGACATTTACTGTAAAATTCCATATAAATTAATGTGTTACACCAATTTTTCATTTTGGTGACATCTAAACGTAAGAAATATCACGGTTTATTTATTTTTATATACATATTAATATCCTGCGAATAAAAATTATAACCTAGGTATTGAAGGTATACATTTTTTTAAAAATATTTCATCATTGGATGACCTCACTTATATGCGCGTGCATTTTCGGTATTCATTTTAGAAACACTATATATCTTAATACTAAAATAATTTTAATTATTTAGGTAAAGTCGAGATATGAGATGCCATATAATTTGTATATTGTATAAGAAATTGTTATTGACCATAAGCTCTATACCATATTATTATAGCTGTGGTTTAGTGAATTATTATTTTTAAAATGACAACAAATATAATGAAAAATGCCTAGTTATAATTATTTTGTTATGGGTATTATGTATAAAATCCAAACTAAAACAATTTATTTTTTTTCCTGTGTTTTTTTTTCTAGATTCGTTGTGCTTGTATGAATGCGTATGTGACATCCTCTTAATATATTATTGCCTGTATTAATTTATTGTCTCGTTAAATGAATGATTTAATGTAGAAATTATTCCTTTTTTATGTGATAAATAATTAAAAAACATTTATATTTAAATGTTACATACCTATTTTATTATATTTATTTTTATTACATTAAATTGAAAATTGCAATTATTCATTATTGTGATACCATCTACACACTTACACATATTTTACCACTAAATAAAATAATATACCACATACAAAAACTTTTATTGATCATATAATTAAAAAATAAATAGGTAACAAATACATAATATATTTTAATAAAACTTTGTCTTTTTTCATTGTTCTTTGCCATTGAGATTCAATGGTCAAAAGTATTTAATAAAAATAATAGATAAATCGTAGGAATACCAATAGAATTACGACGTTTCACTACACTGCTGAATGTCAACACGCATCTGAAAAATAATATCATATTTATAATGCACAGGGGGAAAAAATATCGTTGTGGCCGGATTTCCCTGAAAATGGAAAAACAACCATGCACGTGCGGTACCCGTTATTAATTAACAATACACCGGTCCGCAATTATTTCATAATGTTTCATCGAGTACGTTTAAAATGTACCTAATATTAATAATTGCATTTAGAATGACATCCAAAAATACTCAGGAGACAGCATAATATGCACATTACAACTGAACGTCGAACAAAAAACGTAACAACAGCCCCGCGATGTTGGCAATATAAAATGTTTAATGGGATATATAATATTAACATTTTTTTTTTCACATTTTGACTATAAAAATGAAAATTAATCAACTAATGAATTTTTTACAAAAAAAATTTCGATTTAATAAAACTTATTGTAGGTACAGTTTTTGTAAAAGATATTTCATCGTATCTCAGACCGTTTGTCAAATATATTTAAATAACCGTAAAAATCAAATACGAAAAAAGAAATGAAATATTTTGTGTTAGTTTTAAAAGAAATTTTTTTAAATTATTTTCTATGAAAGTATTAAGTTCTACAATAAAGTTTCTGTATATTTTTATACCAAGAGCTAGTTTTTGAACAAATTTTAAAAAACTATCCAATTTGGCAACTTTTCAATACATTTGAGGCACGTATAAGGAGTGTATTATTATGACCAAATTCAATCCAAATCACTTTTTTGTGATATTGGACAAACTTTGAGGGTAATACATCAAAAACTTAAAAGTTCAAAGGACCAATCTAATATATTATGTCATATTATTATTATTATTATTATTGATTATATATTATATATAGGGCCAGGATGTTTATACTCTAAAAAAAACCTATATAAATGCCCTAAAAAATGCATTTATGACCTAAAAACACAAAAATTTCCTAAAAACCTATAAAAATTACATTAAAATGTCAAAAAATGTAAAAAAAAAATTAATTATTTAGATTCGTATGTTATTGAATCACATTTAGAGCCAGAGAAGAATCACCCAATATGGGCTAAAAAAAAATATGCAAAAGTCATCAACATCCGGGCCCTAAATGTATATATAATATATATATATTATATTTTAATCAATGATATTATATATATATACACATATTTCTATGATTATACGCAATCAACTAAAAAGTCATATCTCTGGTATATCAACTTTTCAATGTCAATAAAATCAATATTGTAATTAAAATTAAAATTATGTTTGTAAGTTGTTTTTTTAAACACTGTTGCCTGCATTTAGGTGAGTCTAGATCGATAAATAAAAGCAGTTTGCAGTAAACGATGCTGACTACCGATATATCTTATATGTATATAGCGTTATAGTATATATAGACGTCACTATTACATTGAATCGTGTTTGAAATTTCTAAAAAAGTTGATTTTCTAGTTAGTAATTAATGTTCAAATAAAATACCTACTAAATTATTATTATGGTAAAATGACAAATGGCAATGTATTATCATTATTGGTCACTATTTTTAAAATCAGTATAATTATTTAATATTTTATACATTTATAGAATTATTGCCTTAAAAAATAATGCACCTATGCAAACAAATAAAACAATAATATAGATAATAATATATAAGTTATATATAAGTTTGTAACCAAACCAATTTATAATATTACTAGTCGACCAGTCACAGCTTCGCCCGTGATTGGTTGTTATTTGTAATCGTGAAAGAAACTTTAACAGGGAATTGAAGCCTTTTGAATGAAAATGGCAAGTCAGTGGGAATCATGGGAATTCTTGGAATAAATGCAATTTCTCCTTTTACTGGTCCAGTAAGAATTACGGCTTCTATAAAATTATTTCGCAAAGATTTTATTTGTAGTCTTGTACCGTCACATAAATTCGGTGGTTGGAGATTACGTAATAATGTAATTGGAGCACCAACTCTTAATTTTAGCTTATGCGGAGGCAATCCCAAAGGAGAAAATCAAATGAGAAATTCTTATGGATTATGAATAGCATCATCTGTTGATGTAATTGTATCAATAGATTCACGTGAGTCTCCATCGAATTTTAGAAGGATGATGTCATTGATTTCTTCTGCTGTTACATTTCTTGGAGAGATAATAGCTCTTTCACATAGCCACTGATAAGATTTATTGGACAGATTAAAAATGTGATGATAAACTGCAGAAATGAAATCTTCCACATTATTTACCACCCGTCCAATCTTGTGATTGACAGAAATATAACCATTTTCATTTTCTAAAGTTCCATTTCCCATTTTCAACAACTGTGTTAAAAAAATATCGTCCCCTTCGTATAAATAAATTCTCACGTTTGTTCGCAAATAAAATTTTTCAATATTGTTCCATATAGGGGAATATTTTAAGCAATCATTAATGACATCAGCTCGAGTGCCCTTAGTGATCATTGGTAAGATTTGATGGAAATCACTAGCCAAAACACATGTTATCCCACCCATAAGCTTATTGTTACACCTAAGATATTTTAATGTTCGATCAATTGCTTCGATATGTGCTCTGTGACTTATTGTACACATCCCATTTTTCCAAGTGGGCCATTTTTACGACTCGGATAAATGAATTCTCTTTCAAAAAATACATTTAACGGTAACTTGAAAGTCGAGTGAGTAGTTCTGCCGCCACTGAGAAGAGTCGCTGCTATACCTGATGAAGCAACTACTAATGCAACTTTACCTGAAGATCTAATTTGAGCCAACAACAAATTAATCAGGAATGTTTTTCCTGTACCACCCGGAGCATTTAAAATAAATACTCTTCCTTGATGATTCATTAAGCTTTCTGTTATAACATTAAAAGCATATTTTTGATCTACTAATTCCGATAAATTTATTTCTACAAATTCTTGTAATTAGTTATTATCGTAAAAACGATTAATCGAGAATTCAAAAGGATCAGATGCATTTTCATTTCAAACAGGTGAGTTCATTCCAAATTCAGTTAAACATTTTGTAGACAGACAAACAACTTTATCGTCTATTATTATTATATATTTATCAATCAAACCTCTGTTTAATATTTCATCAGAAAAAGTTAATTGCGAGTCATTTAATTGAGAGCGCTCTCTATGAAGAATATCTTGACAAAAATCATTTTTGAATTGTTCCCACCAAGATTGAGGTTCAGACGATTGGCAGAAAACTATGATTATTGCGAATAATTTTCTTAACTTAGAAGGACTTTCTGAAACAGTTGCTCGTCATTTTAGAAAAGCCCAAGAGCAAAACAGGCAGCTTTAAAAGTCGCGTGAATGACCCCATCAACGGTCCTCAAGATTTTAAATGAAGTAGATCCTTGTACATAATTTAGTAACAATCTTAAATGGAAGCACTTACTTTGATTAGGGTGGATCGTGTAAACTCTACCAATGGTAGTGTCCATTTCTATTCCTGTCTAACCCGGAACATCTTTTCAACGTTTCCTCCTTAACCAGCCTCTGCTGTTAACCCAGGTATAATAAGAAGGACCTTCATGATAGAACAGTATTTTCGCAAAATCATCATGTGAGCACAGTTCAAAAAAATCAGTTAGTGTCATTTTTCTTGGATTTTCAATAACTTGCTGAAAATTATTAGCATTAAAGTAAACACGATATCCATTTTCTAGATGTACAACCAAGTGCTTAACTGTTGGATCTCTATCATGGATTTAAAGATTGAAAAATCTCCAAAACGCTTCAGAAATACATTTGTATTGACCATTCAAATAATTTTCAATCTCGTCATTTTCATTATTAACAGAAAAAGTAGCTCTATCTGATCCTTTATTAATGTACTTATATATGTATTTAATTGCTTTAACCGAATGACAGTTAATATGCGCATTAAAGCATCTAAATAGCACTTTGCAATACGGTACAACCCAAAGATTGTCAACCACGATTTCTGTTTGACCTCGAACTTTTAATATTGCAGTATAACCTCCATCATCTGGTGATCTCCTTCGGTAAGTTGTATAATCATCATCTCCAGTTTGAGTATCTTTGATCAATTTGCGGGGGTATTTCTTAATACATTTTCCATTATTCATACATGGCGATCTAATATTTAACTAGCCGCATGGGCCATGAATCATATTCTTGCATACTATTTCATAAAGTATAAGATGTCAGTCTTTATTCGGTATCTCGACACAAATAATTTTATCAAAAATGAAGCTGGCTGAATTTCCGTTTTTAACCATAAAATAATGTGGCAGTGTGACAAACTTTGTTTTTGCCATTCAACACTGTAAACATGACAGTTTAATTCTCCAAAAATACATTTCTTTTTTAATACACGCATACAATTTTTTAGTATGGGATGAAAAACTCTAGAAATTATGTCGTGTCTATCAAACGACTTTGATCTTGAAATAATTCATTTTTTATTTCCGGCCATTCCGGATTGCATGTGAAAGTAATGAATACATTTTGACGGCCAAACTTACGAACATAAGTCATGGCATCCTGATATTTTTTATATATGTAATGTGGGGATCGAATAAAAAAGGAGGGAAGAATTACTTGTTGCTTCACATTATTAGCATTAATATCTACATCATTTTTAACAGCATCTCGGAGGTGAACATAATCATCCATACATAGTTGTTCTTGATGGTGACGAATAAAGTGTAATATTTTAGGAATCATTTTTGCCATCATGTCTACGGCGAATTGACTGAATAAGGTTTTGTAATAATGTAGGCAATTTAGACTTATTTTTCTGACCATAAATATGTGAGAGTAAAATTGCATACAGGAGACAGTTTTTGTTTGATTTTGGTTATTTTGCTGTAAAATATTAATGTGTATCCATCTTCACTTCTAGTATACATTAACGGATATTGAAGTGTATCATAAGATATATTGAATTCAGAAACTCGATACAAGTGTCCACCCCGACCGTGCAGAACTATATCTCTGGGACCTTTATCTTCATTAACTAATAATATAGCTACTTCATCGATTGTAGGTGCATTATATTGACCTCTGTGTTCTCCTCGAGGAACTCGACCAGCGTGAATAATTAACTTAAAGTTTTGCAACTCATCAATGGATCTTGACTCTAGATTAAATCTAAAGCTCTGTATGAGGTGAATATTTTCACGCAAAATTGTTTGAGATGATTTAATGAGACCTCTTTTTAAATTTGGAATCATACTTGTTTGAGTAGATATTTGATCCGACTCTGACATAAAATATATTTGTAAAATTTAGCATTATTTTCAATTTCGGGTAATAAACTACCTATAAAATGATGTACTTGACCCTGAATTTTAAAAGTGGGCATGAAGTTCCCTTCAGCTACTTCGTTTGCTTCAAACGACGTTATTTGATACAGAATATTATACCGCCTAGAAATATCAAAGAAATGTTTTGATAGAGGGTGAGATTTATCAATTAAACATTTAATTAGGTCTGAAGGATCCTCAAATTGGTGTAAAACAACTCTACCGTCAGCTCAGCAAATTCCATGGATTTCATCTTTCCATTTTTTTGCATGACACTTTGGGTATAAAATATTCATTCGTCCTATTTGAAATGCTAGAATATTTAAATAATCAATTTCTGATGGGTAATTAAACGCTGATTTCGGACTCAAAGCGTTACGTTGCTGCTGTGCAAGTCTTGGCGTGTTCTCTTGTGGCCTTCTGTTATAGATTCGAGTAGCATTGGCAGTTCTTCTGCTAATGCGTGCTTTTATCGCTCTCGACATGATGATAAATTGGCAACTTACCCGAAATTTAACAGCTACCAAGCTTTAGTATGCCACGTGCGGTGCTAGGTAAGCAGTAGGTAAATTTCCAGTGTTGTGTTATCGTGACTATTATTACTAATAAAACAGGAAACGTCTAATAAATGGGGATAAATTCAAGCCAAAATATTTTATTGTCATCATTTTTAGTCGCCATAGTTATAAAACATAAATTTTATATTTAGCGAATCCTATAATAATAATAATAATAATAATAATAATAATATAAAAATATATATAGGCCTCAAAAATTAGCTTTTTCAAGAATTTTATACTTATTTTTTATTAATAAAAATGGTACTAAAACCTTCAGTATACTGTCAGGTATAACAGTAAAAAATGTTAGCCAAATCGATTCAGTATTTTCTCGGTTAGCGCGGTCGTATAAATCCCCTTAAAATTTTATATAGTAGTATAGATAAAGATAAATGTTGTATTATTTATTATACCTATGTAAAGTAGTTTCCCGAGGGGTCGTTTGTTCAACAAGAAAAAAAAAGTTAATAATATCCATATAATATACTCATAGTGAAGTTATTAATTATTAGTCCAATGCCGCCGTCCTAAAAGGAAAGGCAGTAAATGGGAAATTTTGAAAAATGAGAATATTTCATAATCTTATTATAATATGGCTAATTCCACATATTTTTTTTAGCTAAGGTGAAAATCAGTAAAAACTATTGGAAATATCGTTAAAATGTATTCATGATTCTAGTAATAATGTGAAAAAAAGTGATAAAAATTATAATTTAAAGGCAAGGCATAAAGGAATCTAAAAACTCATTTTACCAACATTTGTTTTTTTGAAGATACAGCATTCATTAGGACAGCAGAATAGCTGATAATAGATTAATGATTATTTAGTTATAGCTTTATTTATGAATATACCTATATTATTACTTTTATACATATCTATTATGCTCTATCCATGTATGGATCTACGCCCAACCCATGATTGAGTCAGAAGTGACAGCTCCTGCAGAGGTATAACTGTATAAGTCTTGTAACTGAACAATTCTGATAGAAATATAATTATAGATTATTTATTATTATTATTTTTTTAATGCGTATATAGTTATTACAGAAAATTTGTGAGATAAATTTTCGGTAAACAGCAATATCAAGTAAACTATCAGTTGTTATATTTCCGAAATCTTCGGTCAAATTCTTCATTAACCCTAATTAGTTATTATATCTTCACAATATAATAGGTATAAGTTCCTGAATTGAATGAGCTGCAGTTACCCACTGGGAAAGTATACTAAATTTTAAATGAAATTTAACGGGATTGTATGGTGAAGTTCTCAGTCAGTTTTCAGATCCTATTGAATATTAGCACGTATATAATATATTATAATATAGAATGTGAAAACGCATCACTGCATACAAAGCTAATGAGTAATTAATGTTTGCGATTAAATTTTTCGTGTATAACAGATATTATTTTAAATTCTTGACGAATCTCCACAATAATGCATGAGTACGAGTCTGTGTAACACAATTAAACAATACAAAATATTACACACATTTCACGTTTACTAAAAAAAAACCTTGGCGAGACCGCAAAATAAAAAACGTTTAAAATCTAATTCCGTTTGGACGAGTTTACTTGTCATTTGCTTTCCGTCAAAATAATAATATATATTTAATGACTGTCGATTGATAAAATAATATAATACGCATTTTAATATAATTTTTTCGAAAGAACAAAGCAACGGTTAGTCGCAAAATATATGTTATAACGAACTAATATTCCTATTGTTTTAACGTAGTTGTTAATCTTATCACTTTTGTTCTACTTTTTACACGCTATTTTTAGGTAGGTACCTACAAAATAAATATCTATAGGTATACATATAAATGTATGAAATTACGTTTAGTTTTAACATGGGTGTTTTATAGTTTGACACGCAAAACATTGATCATTATATTATGTAGGTATTCGTATATATTATTGAGAACGTTTCACGTCTGATTTTCAAGGAATTCAATATAGTAAATTATTAAGATATATTAACAAAACCAAAATTTTTTAAATTTTAATAACTTTTTAATGCGTTTAAAAAATATTTTATTAGTTGTTTTCTATATTAGTTTCATTATTTGTCATCCCGAGATCACGATATTTGTTCAAACGAATATTATGTATATAACTTCTCTTGACTATATACAACTACAACTTCAACTCTTTCAATACCAACCTAATTCAATTGATAAAGGAAAATCTCAACTATATTTTCTCAAAGTGGTCTTTTTTGATTAGTTAAATACTCCCTAGTGTCTGGAACCTAACTCATCTTATAAATATTTTGTGTTCCTCTTTCATATAATAATATAAATATCTGTTAAGTACATAGATTTTTATAAATAAATTGTACTTACAATGTACCATATTTGACAATATTTCTATAATTCAATATATCATTTTTTTTTCAACGGAGTGATACATATTATATAATATATAATAATACATATATATTCCTTTACATCTTTCTTTCAAAAAATATTTTTCATTAATATTCTATAAAATTGTATATAACTTTAAAATTGAAGAAAGTATACACATCTATATAGAAAACTAAAATGTTCCCATTTTTTATATATATATAAATATAACTTCTTTGAGAGTTGGAAGTGGGCTGACATATCACACTCAACCTTTACCATAATTGTTTTTTAAATATATTAAATATAATTTAGTGGATGTGTCATCAAATACTAAATTTTAAAAATTTGATCTTTAAAGCTAAGAGCTATACTATATATCTAGGTATTCACAGATAGCGATTGCAACATATAAATATTGTGAAAAAATGTTTTTAACCATATTTCCGAAAAATCATTAGTTGTCCTTACACGAGCGGTTTATTGAATTTTGGACGGTGGTCTAGAACTGACGGTGTAACTATTAGTTTTAGACCGTCGCAGTCCAGATTTTTCGTTGGTAACTAAAGTAATATTCCTGGTCTCTTGGTTTTGAGAGTACAAACTCTGAAAGAAGGCAAAGAATGTTCATGTTCTAAACAATATTTAATTATTTGAACATGATGTGAAATTTTTTATTCAATAGTAGTAGTAATTCAATAATAGTACCTAGTAGATAAGGAATTTAGGGATGATTACAGAAGTGGTTATATTAGGTTATTAAAACAAATAGGGTAAATATTTACCATGTGCGATACAAATACAAATACAATACCAGCCGAAATACCTTGCTTTGCCTGTGAATAGTTTCACTCAAAAATACACGAAATCGTATATTACTTCATATATTCTCTGAAAATGTCAGATTCTTACGACCGGTAGTTTGGCCTGCGCTTTGAATAAAAATTGAAACTTACTACCCTTCCCTCTTTTGTTCCGCCCTTAATGGCCAGAATTTTGAAAAACTTTTTCTTAGTGTGTGTCAACGTCATTAACGAAATATTCTCTGGAAATTAGAATAGTCTGCGCTGGGCGTTGTTGATATTTATACGCATGTTATTATGTAGTCAGTTACATCTCAGTTGTTAAGCACGTTAAATCCGTATGAACTTGTATGAATAATTCGGTAGAAAAACTACTTACGTGTGTATCTATTCCGGAGTATAGAGGGTTCAATTCCAAGTGACGAGATATATGGACATTTCTTTCTTCTTTTTTTTTCTTTTGTAATTCAATGTTGTGGTTATATGTTTTTATAATGTTTCCGTGAGATGTTGCTATAATATGAAATCGGTTAAATATCGTCTCAATATTGATCCATCTGCCATGGATATATTATTAAAATATTTTGAAAATATAACCAACATAGAAAACAAAATATGTTACACACATACTGTAGCCATTTTAATATTTTTTATACAATATATTGTAACAATGGATTTGAAATGTGTAATTGCTAACTACAGGAATTATTGTATCGGTATATAATTGGAGGTTAATGGACACTCATATATATTGTTAGTGACGTGTAATCTACTAAATTAATACTATCCACCAAATAAATAGAGTAATAAGTGTGACATACATAATTCTATATCTTATCATTTTGTTAATTGTACTGCAAGAATAATAAATCATAAAAATAGTTATCTTAGATAAAATTACATTATACAACTATCCAGAATACCCAGCTTCACTTGGAATTTCAATTTATATTTCCATTAGTTTGTTAGTGTTAAATTTGGTAACATATATACTTTATTATTATCATAATTATATTATAGTACCTTTAAATAATTAAGAGGTATTGCAAAATGATTACTTGGCTTTACCTAAACAATATAAATAATTGATGATAATAAAGTTTATATTTCCACCATTATAGGTAACTAGGTATATATCATAATAGATATAGTAGGTCGGTATCTAAATATTGATGAACGGTGATCGTTTTTGATTATAATATCACATTATCGCTATACGGAAATAAAACGTTTCTCTACCTATTTAACTACTTATATCCATTCTATAGATATAATGGTTAAGTAGGTTATGAATTAAGCTAATGTATAATTTTTATAATTTAAACGGGGATTATTAAAATATGAAATTCATCAAAAGTTGCCTTTTTATCAGACTTCCCCTGTAAGCAAAATCTTTTTCAAATTACACGTCCAATAATAAAAATATGTTATAAAAATTAGTAATATTGTTTTTTTAGTGGTTTTACAATGGTGTTTATTTTTGATTTCTCTGTAAACCAATTTTTGACCAGAAGACATGTTCTAATTGATACACCATTACCTATTTTCCGGTAGGATATTGAATCTAGATAGTACTTTAAAAAGGTATTTTTTTGATTTTGAGACACAAATAAAAAATATGTAAAGGCTAAGAACCAAAATAAAAGAAAAATTTTTTTTCGATTGTCGTCGAATATTATTTATGGAAAAAATACCATATTCGTTTTTATAATATAGGTAATAAAATACATAGCCTTATAGGTTGTATAAGTTATATATAGGTTATATAAAGCTTATAGATTATTATTGTAATTTTTATTTAATATTTTTATAGGTATAATTCTATTGGTAAAAATGTTTTCCGCCTCACAGGAATAAGACGTGGAATCGCATATGTACGTTGATATAATTTTGCCAAAGTTTCGCACAATCATGTACAATATATCTACAAACATAAACTGATAATACTGTATTGTTAATATATATTTCGGAATAATCAATATTATACTTATAGTTTTGAACATTTGTAAAATGTCTGTAGGTATAGTTTTCATTACTATTGAAAATATTGAATAGGTAACTAATTTTAACATTTCTTCAAAAATTATACAATTATCAAATTCATGTCAATCACACCAACAACTTTTCAATGAAAAACTTGCATTAGAATTTTTCATCTCTATCAACTTACAAACATGTTAGAAATACAAAATAAAAAAACAAATTATAACTAACAACATTATCTAGCGATTGGTGGAGACGATTTTTTAACATATGCATTTTTACACGTTTTATGAGCTGTTAAAATATTGGTTTTTAATTTTTTTTTAACAGTTTATAAAATGTGTAAGACTACACATATCGAAAATCGGCTCCTTCAGTCGCTACATATTTTTGTTCTTTATAATTTATTTTTAATTCATTTTTCTACAAGATTTTCAAGTTGATAAAAATAAAAAACGAGTGAACATTTTTTTAAAATAAATATCGTGATTACACGACAATTAAAATCAGTACTAACACAGGTCTATTTTTAAACTACTTTATAATATATTTTAATATTTTTGATTTGTTTGATTTTAATTTTTCTTAAAATTTTATAAACATTGTCTATACACAACCCCTTAAAGATCGGGTGTATGGCGTCCTTTTAATTTATAAAATAAAAATACTTAAAAATGATTCTATAAACGTATTATTATACATTTATATAATATTAATTCAATTTACCCAGATAGAACTTTGAATGAAGTAATGTACTAACAAATGACTTAAATCAAAACTTCTTGATATACCACATTCAGAGTTTTATTTTGTGGTGCATAAACGTATTAATGGCCAGGTCATCCAAATCTAGAAAATGCAACACTCAATTGTCCATGTGAGAAATATATATTATCCAATTCGACTCTACAATGGGCTAATGTTTGATCTTGCGTATTATATTTATTGCCATTGCAAAACAAACTTTTATTGGAAACTGAACTCTTTTAAATTTAACTGGAAATTTGTTAGGGTGTAATGGTATTTTCGGTAAAAATATTTTTCTTCCTCACCAAATCCTGTCAAAATTGCGGCTTCGATTAAATTTTTTATAAGAGAAGTGACACGGAGCCTAGTCCCATTAAATAATCTAGGAGAATTCAAATTGTTTAATAATATAATTGGAACTCCAACCTTTTATGATATTTTACGTGGAGGCATACCAGATGGTATTCGGGAATTTAATTAAGAACTGTATTGAATTATGTACCGATTTTTCACTGTTGATAACTATATCAAAATATAATAAACATTACTGGTGTATGTCAAAACATTTAAAAAAAAATAAAATAAAAAAAAATTTAAACGCTTCCTCGAAAAACTGTTACATAAAAATATAATATACCCCTTCTCTCCCTACTTTAAGCAAAATATGAAATAATGGTTAACATATACATACCCAGGGAAGTATTTGGAACAACTCTGTAAAAAAAATTTTAAAAAATTTCAACAATGTCTTCCAAAACGTCGTAGGTACATAAAAAAAGCGTGTTTTTACATATATAAGGAGAAATATAAATAAGTGAACATCTATTTGTTTGTTAAATATATGTGAAATATCCGTACGGTTAAAGTTAAATACTTAAAAAGATCGACATCTTACACATATCTTTGTTTGTTGGACCGTAACTATAAAAATGAATTAAATTTAGTGGTGGATCGAAACCATAATTTAGGGGCGAATCTAGATTAAGAATGTACCCGAACTCAAACCTAACTTTTAGTTTGTTTGTCGAACCCAAAACCTATTAATTTAATGTCAAATTCGCACCCGAACCAAACTTCGAAAATAAGCGAAAAGAAAAAAAGGTCATCATCTTTTTTTTTGGTCGACTTAACTCAAATGAATATATAAAAAATAGTTCGTCCAAGTTCGAACTTCTCCTCAAGTTTGGTTCGGTTTGACTTTTTACAATTTAAGTTCAATTTTTGAATCCGAATCGAACTCTTAAAGTTTTCCAACTTCGAAATGTTCGACCCATCTCTAATAAATTTATAAATATTTTGACTATAGATTTTTAAAACTAAAAAAATATAATTTATTAAATGTATATTAATATTATATAATATAATAAGAAATATCTATGCTACTACTATTGAATTTTTATATTGACAAATCACAAAATATCAAATTCCCTATTTATAGCTCAAATGTAGTCAAAAATTTTTATAAGAATCTTCATTTCAATTTATTATTATAATCAATATTTCATTTGAATTCTAAATGTGTAGAACTATTATTATTTTACTTCTAACAAAATAACAAAAATTGATTTGATTAAAATTTTATTGTATAATATATAATATAATTTATATTGTACAATATCCGTCGGAAAAGTACTGTTGTGAAAATTTAAAATTTACATTTACACCCTTAAAGCATCATCTAGATAAAAATGACTATCTAAAAGCCCTTAAAAACTTGTTCTTCAATATTCACTACTTACTACAAAATGTACCTATTGGTATAAAATATACTTATTATCAATAGAGATTAATACATATAAGTAATATTAGATACATACATGCAAAAAATATATATTTATAGGTATAATTATACTATTATATTATTATATATTACTATATTATAATTATTCTAAAAACAATCTATTATATTTATTATTATGCAATTTTTTACATATTTTTAATAAATGTTTGTATTTTGATTATTTATTATTGAAATCTATTTATTGCTTTAATATATTGTATTATTTTTAAATATAGTTAATTACAATAAACATATTTTCATAATTATCAATTCACAATAATTAATTTTAATAAATAATATAGAAATAAAAATAAATATATAAAAAAAGAATATAATGTGCCGAGAGTATTCAAAAAAAGATTAAATGTAACAATTAATTTCGACATTAAATCATCATTAGGTTATAAATAAATAATAAAAAACAAAACAGGAATACAAACAAAAAAAATAAAAAGAAAGAAAATTAATAAACATCATACATGAAATATACTAACAATAAGAAACAAATTATTAAACGGTGACTAATAATATAGATAAATTAAAATAGCCGTTAGAAAATTATGTATTATTGTTTAATATGTATTGGTTAAAATAATTATCGTATACACAGACAAACACCCTGAATTTGGCACCTTATGCCTACGGCCATGATCTACGTATTAGCACCGAGTGCTTGTGATTATAATTTGCGGGTTTCCCCCCAAGAAGAGGCGTTTTCGATAGACTACTAGCTCCGACCCCGAGAACAAGACCACGGGATCATACAGGATTGGTTTGGGTTGAGTCATTTTCTCCACTTCCAACAAAGCCGCAGATTATCTAGATCCAATTTCCGTCCAGGCTAAGGTCAGTCACCGGTGATCTTCATTGCCAGCAGATTGATCTCTGGGGAAAATTCAGTCTGTGACTGAGGAATTCATCGTTGTGACAACCCGTTTTAACCACTCTCGCCACTCCTGCAACAGCCATCACGAAATCATAACCGTCAACGATCGCCCGAATGACACCTAGTAGGGCACCACCCCACCAGCCGGCGTAGGAAGACAACAATCACAGACGTTGCCAACCATGAAGTTGGTGGGGCTTTACCCCATCCCACGGTACAGGTTTAAAATCTCTGTCAGATATGTGGCCGAGATCGTCTCGCGTCCTAGACACCGGTAATCCAGACCATCCCTTTAATAGCCTCTTATGACAAGCTGGTTTTACTCACTCCCTATTCTGATCTCGGTAGAGAGAGCAAAAACGTAAAGGTGATCTTAAAGGTCACCTTTGTTTACGACTCTCCGAGGTTGCAGCATCCGTGGTGCCTCTGGTTATCCGAATATTCTGTTGTACTCATCGTCACCACCCGTGTTCCTGACGTAATGATCGCATTTGGAAAACTGGCCGTGTATATGAAGCTTCTTTTCTGCCACTCACTCTGAGTGGTCGTCCCCTCCATGAACGTAGAAGGAGTTGGTAGATTATTTTCAATGATTTACCTGGTGAGTATATGTTTTTTTGGCGCTCTTTCTCGAAGCACCTTTCACGCGAAATTGTCGAATGCAGTGTACATACAGGACTCCGGATGACATGCATCGAAACAAGACATAATCAGCAGTTTCTTCCCTAAATCCACATTCGCAGAACAGGTTATGCTTGAGTTTAAAGCCACAGAGTTTGACTTTTGTGGTTGGTCAAGAATTGGACTTCTGCATGTTTTAGCCAAATTGGTGTCCTCAATATTTGTGATATAGACGGAAAAATTACTTCAGTCCGTCGTCTTTTTGTCGACGATTCCTATCACCGATGACATTAATCTATACATGAATTTATGACCCTTACGATCTTGCGAGTTCTGTCCTTTTGAGGGAGGTCTCTAGCCCCTGCGGTTTGCGATTGCAGTTTGTATTATTACTTTTAAGTCTAGGATAAAAGTTCCCGTAATGACTTGAAGGATAGAGTTCGATGTTGTGTTGTATGCAGACGAAATGCTCAGCAGTAGAGTCCAATATAGCGTCTGTAGGATAAGAATCGATCTGGAGTATATGATGGGTATATGCTGGTATATGTGATTTCAGATAGGAAAACCGAATGAATGCGTTGCATAAGGTAATATCGTTCTCTCAGTTGAGTCCCAAGTTTGTACCAATGGCACCCCTGAGCCTGGTGAAAAAGTAATAATTTTTCATCTTTACTTTTGTAATATATTAGTGGAACGTCTTCTTCTGATCGATACAAAGCTGAGATACATCACTCCATCGGTGACTCTTATCCAATCGTTGTTCATTTGAATGAAGAAATTCGGCAAGAGATTACTTCTTAGGATATAACCGCCATGAAAACATAAATTTGGTGTCTAGGCCCCAGCCGTACTGTGGTCGATCTTAGTTAAAGCTGTGGCTTACTTCTATATCTACGACGGACATCTCTATATTATGATCCGCATACGCTTGGACCATTGCATATCTCTGGTTATTTTATATTTAGTAACGCTTCCATGATTACGTTTCATAAGATTGGGCCATACAACGATTTTCGTGGGCATTCTATTGTGGAGCACACGGTATCACTAAAGCCACCCATGGTGAGTGCAGCTGTGCGGCCATGGCTAGAAAGATAGTCTCTTATGATTGTGGTTGTGGCCTCAGAACACCCAAGAGCTACTATGTTTTGCATTAATATATATATACATAATTTGCCTGCCAGTTAAGATTTTCGAAGGCCTCCCATTATGTCCAGGAACACCGTTAGGGTTTACTTTGTGAGTATCGGGTCATACTCCTGATACAAATTGATAAGGACCTCTATGACCATTTTAGTGAAGCTTTCCTTTGTGTGAATACTTTGTTCACTTAAGTTGTCTTTGGTTTCTTCCTCTTTTGGCCTGTAAGACTTCAATAAGATCAGATACCTTGACGAATTCTCGAGTATTGTTACCTTACCCTTTGTCATAGTGGTCTATGATTATAGGCCAAGAGGCTCTAGCTTTCTTGGTGATGATATGGTCTGGTCCCGGGGTTTTCCCGGCGAGGTTCTCCATAATGTGGTCTTAAGCTTATCTAGTGTGCATTGACGTACACTTGATTTAAGGGTACTGGTACCCACAGAATCAAAAAAAATTTATTATAAAAACTTAAATATCTAAAAGAAATTTTTTCAGATAGAATAGAATTTTTAAATAATATAGTAACTGGATATAGAATGTTGATTACTTAATAACTAGCAATAGTTTTCAAATTTTGATTCTTCTTTTTATATATATATATTATTGTTAGAAAATTAGGAAAATGTATGTATAGAGAAATATGTAGGTACACAATATTAAAAAAAATTGTTTTCACACATTTTTATTAACGATAAATGATAAAACAAGATAAAAAAAATTCAAAATTAAAATTAAACAATCTGAAAAACTATTATTTACTAAATATTTGTGAGCACAGATAGTTGGTGTCTGTCAACTAGGCGAATTATACCCCCCAAATGATAATCGAATATATAAGATGCTTATACAAATTGATGCTTTAAAATATTTTTGATACTCCCCTCCCATCAAAAAAAAAGTTTTGCGGATACACCGGCTATAGTTTTGAATATCGAATTCCATTCAAGTACACTCATGAATTATTATTATTCACGTAATATAATATGTAATTATTTATACGTTTATCAATATAAATATTGAATAATTTTAGATTCTGAGCGAAGTGAAAAATGTATATGAAAAGTTACAATAAGAAAAAATTATTACCTGTAGCACTATTTTATGGTAGCAATTTGCATCTAAGTGGAACTTTAAAAAGTTATTTTTCGATTTTTGAATTTTTCGATAAATGCTTAAGAAAAGTTTATCAAAAAATTAGTATAAAAATTAGTAAACACGATTGTGGTAAAATTCCTCAAATTCCGAAAATTTTGGAATGAAATGTGTTCAAATTTCGTAGAAATAATAGATCTATAATTTTGACATTTTCATCAAAAAAGTATGTAAGTAGGTACATTATGAAGGCAAAAAATGTTTGAAAATTTTTACCTATATTTAGGCTACTAATAACAATTTTCAATTTTATGTTATTTAATTCATAATAGGTATAATAGGTTTCTACTTTACTTACTTCTTATTTTTTTTTTTAATATTTTTTTTTTTTACCAAAAAAATAATGGTAAAGTCAGAATTTGGCTGTCGGACTTGGTTGTAAAGTTATATCAAATTAAAATTTAACGATTTTATCATATTTGTTTAAGAAGTATATATTTTCAAGTTTTACGACAGTGGTCTATTTAGGTTGTTGGGAGGTTACCGTGTTGTCATGCACTGGGTCCTTGGTTCGAATTTCTTTACATCCAGATAATTTTTTGCACTTTTTTCAACTTTTTTTTGTTCATTATATTATCATACTTGTATATATAAATATATATATATGTTATTAGTATAATCTACAGAAATTGTCAAGTATATCTACCGAAACTTCGTTCAGAATCGATTTTTTTTTAGAAATAAATGATTTATCACTGCTTTCAAATTAAATTTATCCACCACCAGTATCCTACCCAACGAGGGAAGTGCTTCCACCCCCTACTGACCGCTTTTTTTTTTTTTAATTACATATTTTATACTAGTGTTCAATATAAATAATAATAATAATAATAATATGTATACTCTACCCAAGATGGTACATCAAAATGTTTGTTTTTTTTTTTTTTCGAAAACTAACTAGGTAGGTCGTAGGCTGTGTATGAATATATTAATGTATAAGTATAAGATTGTTGTTTGAACACTAACCTGGTACCTATATAATATACGTTGATGGTTATCTAATGCTATCTTGAAATGCTGTTACACTGGTCAACACGACACGTCATATTATTATAAGTTTATCCTCGTATAATGTATATAATAAAATATAATATCTCCAAAACCGTTTATTTGGACTCGGTCTGTTGGGTTTCTCGGTTCTATCATTACATGATGCGTATTTGTATCCTGCTATTTCGTATGGGCGGTATTCAGCATGTTTTCTTATTTTAGAATATCTAAAAATATTATACAGAAAACGTATCCGAAATATGTATACACCGCGTCGCAGTTTTAATATGGCAGCTAGTTGTATATTGGCTTAAATATAATGATTGTGTCCGAAATCGAAACCCGTAGTCCTTCGACAATGTCAAAATAATATATTAGATCGTCAGTGTTTCACCTACACTATAATATATATATATATTTACTTAAAATATTCGATTACAATATTTACGCGACGGAACATTATTTAATATCATTTAAATAACCTACTAAAATTGTATAGTCCATCGATAAGCAGACGACTTCGGATTGACCTTGGTCGTGTAAATCACCGACATAATGGTTATTTCATAGTATTTTATAATTCGAAGTATTTTAATATCTCTATGTCTTAAAAAAATATTCTATAATTTTTACCCACCATATTATATAGATCAACGAGTTACAGAAAAATAAAAACAAATAATATCTCTCAAGTAAATAATATATAGTCGTAGTTAAGACTCAAGTTTAAATATTAACTCTAAAACCATATTATTGTAGTTATAAATTGAAATAGTTATAAGAGGACATCATATCCTCTCCATTTTTAACGGATTCTGTATATGCAATATTTAAAGAATAATGTAAATCCACAATTAAAATATATTTAAATACATTTTAAAATTAACCGTAATCACATTATATTGTTGTACAATCATGATTTTTTTCAAAAATGTGTTTACGGAAAAAAAACAAAAAAGCCTTTTTAAATGGTTTTAGAGTTAAAATATTTATTATAAAATATTTAATGAATAATATTTCAGATACTATCGCATAGGATTTTGATTTTTATTCTTCTCGTAGTGAAATAGATTTAAAGATTTTTTTAGGTGGAAAATTTTTTTAAAAATTGATAATTTATCAAAATATCATTATTAAATATGCAATAAAATACATCATTTTCGGAGAGAACCTATTTTATAAATATATTATATAAAAACCTCTTATGACTTTTCGGTAGAGGAAATTTTCTCATTTGTCCCTCCTCTGGATCCGCCCCTGATCCTGTCATATTATATACAAATGCATGTAAGAATGTACAAATATTCTTTTTTTTTTTTTTAGTATACCTGTAACTTGTTGAATAATTAATATTTTGCAAAACGCCTATGGGGGATCATCTTAAAAATTTTCTTTTTTTATAAATCTGAATATAAGCCTTTGAATTTAAAAATCAATTTAAGAGATATTTTTGTTAATATTTCGTAGACATGTTTTTATCATTGAAAATGATCAAAATGAAAACCGGTATGACATCCTCTTAAGATAAATAATTTTAACTCTTAATACCTACATTTAAAGTTATAAAATAGAAAAAAATACTAACTTAACTAGGTTAAAAGAAATAATTTTTTATTATATTTGAATCCAAATTTTAAAAATTATTATCTTAAAACAATGTGTTGTAATAAACTTTCGTTTGAATTTTGATTAAAATTTTGTGAAAGGAATTCAGGAAAATAATTTGCTTCCAATATAATTATTAATATATAGATATAGTATAACCTTGTATTGAATTTTCAGGTCGAAAAATCCAAAATTATCCATTTTAGGATTTAAAAATCGCAATATTTACAGTAACTTTATAATATTGTTAAAAAAAACGTGAACAATTTTATCACGATTATAAAGTAGGTACGTTTATGTTTTTAAAGTTCGACATTTCTACATCAAAAATCCATTTGGTAGGAATTGACTTCTTATTCATTATTTATTAATTAATTAATTAATTTAATTTAGTGTCTTTATCATTCAACATTGTAAAACTACGTTTAGCTCACAGCTTGCTTCGCTCAGAATTTAAAATATACATCACTGAATACCGTATGCTATACACATTGCATAGTACTCGGTTTACAATTGTTTAGATTAATTTAATAATGAATAAAATCATGTAGTTAACAGCAAAAAAAAAAAAAAAAAATAATAATAATAATAATAATAATTATGTCACTTAGCAATAATTACTATATAATTATATATACTTATATATTTATTATATGGTGTATTGATTGATTATATAATATTAAGTACAGTTTAAGTGTATATGTATAATTTGTATGAAACAAGTTGGTGTTACCTACTAAAGTTTATAAAAGTACCTATACATATGTACCGTTATGGAATTCAATGAACCTAAATCGTATTCGTGCATTGTGTGTTTGAAATCGTTTAAAAGTTATAACGGTGTAAAATACCAAACGAGATCTTACACCGGAGAGAAGCAGTACTTCTGTGAAGTGTGTCTGAAGACGTTCATTCAGAACTCCGACTTAACGAGACATATGCGAATTCATGTGAAGTTTGCCTGAAAACATTCACTTTGAACAACGACCTCAGAAAACATATGAGAATTCACTTTGGCGAACAATATTAACTGTGCACAAAGCGTACAAAATAATATGAAAACTTGCACTATTTAACTCGTATATTTAGATATTTAGTAAAATAAACTTTTGATTTTCATATATACATATGTGTTAGTAAAAATCATAACTCGGGAAATAATCATGTTTTAAACTATATAATATATTCCAAATACGCTTATATATCTTGTCAAAGAAAAGGACTTTTAATAATGTATAGTAGAAAATTCAATCGGATAAATATCTACACAAAGATTTCAATCGGAAACCATATACGAATTTTAAACACAGTTTGAAATTTTTACAAAACACAAAATGATTACACAAAATGAGATCTAACCAACCACGTTAAGGAAATACATATAAAATTTTAAATTTACTAGCTGATTGGGCCTAGTGATGCACAGAGCAAGATCAAGACCAAGACCATGGTGGTCTTTGTCTTGGTCTTAGTGGTCTTGTTAACTCAATCTTAGTCTTGCAAATTCTTGCAGTCTCGTTTTTTTTTAAACCAAATTTATAAATACATATAAACAGTGGTGGATTTGGGGAGAAACGCAGGGGGACGGAGCTACTCTTCATTTTTTTTCATGTTTAACAGCGTACCTCTTAATTTATTTATCAAGGAATTCAAGAATCGCAGTGTTTGTTTTAATTTTTATTTAACATTTTTAAAAATTATAATTTTTTGTTGGAAAAATTATGAAATTACGAAAATGAATGGTTTTTTATTCTTATCACATAATAAGTTTTAGATAAAAAGCATGATATAAAATATTGAATAGTTGATTTTATTAAATCGTATTGGTATCATTTAGGTAATAAATAATCTTCTATTATCTATACAAGGGCAGATACAGGGGGGGGGAAATAGAAGTTATTGTTCCCTCACCATTCATAAAAAAATTGTAGTGAACCCTAACAGCACAAACCGGTACAGGCGCCATCCGTTAAGTTTTCGTTTCAATCATGGCAAATGTTTCCTGCTGGGCACTGTCTAGACCTTTCCGAAAGCTTCCAAAAAAAGTCCAATCAACTTATTATTATTTAGCTCATAATAGGCAGCTCCAGGGATCTACATATTATGAGCTGAAAAATTTAAAATTTATTAGATCTATTTATAATATACTTTTTGGACGAAATTGTCTATGGAAGAAGATAGTGGCATGACTGTCCATAGAATCGAACTCGGACTAATGTCAAAGCGTGTTATACACTCCGGTGATAACATACTAAAAGTCACTTTTTTTGGTATTCTTCAGAGGGGGTCCCCCCTCCCATGACTCCCTAATGGCACCTATGTACAGGGGATTTGAGCTTAAGGGGAGTTAGACAAAACTGCGAAAAATGAGACTTTTAATATGTCATATACCTTTAGTATACAACACATTTTGCCACCGGTTTGAGCCCATTCTGGATGTTATTGAATGCGTTGCGGTGATTCAAAAAGTTTCCCCTCATTAGCCGTATGAAATCGTGCTTGTAATAGTATACCATTATTCGAACATGGTATGTACCTCGATCCCGATGACGTTTATTTCACTGGAGCGTAGATCGTTAGAGTGAGTTCAAAGATGTTTAAGTAATCAATGTACAGAGGTATTAATCACCGGAATTAAGAATTGTTGCAAAATCTACAGCAAAAATTAAAAACACGGTCCCGGAAAGTAGTCTAATAATTGGATTGATGAATATAATAAAAAAAAATACGTTAGTCTGTAAAATTTTTTTTTTCAATTTGAAATCTGACTTGGAAGTCATCTGGACCAAAATGGACTGGTTTAAGACTCAACTGGACTGAAATAAACGGTTAAGAAACCGAAACAGACTGAATTGAGAACGAGGTTCATGGGTTAGTTGGAGATCGTAAATCAAGCCTTCCCGTAGGAGCCCCTGGATCGCCTAGGACCGTAACATGAACCAAATGGGTAGTTACAATTTCGGTCGACAACTCTGGAGGTACTTTATGCTGTTAGGAAAACGGCATAAAAAAATAGGTTAATGCCATTTTTTTATTTTTTTTTGCTTATTACTAATAAATTGACTCTTCCATTCAGAACCTTTGTATCCTTCATAGTACAAATATAACATAGTAGGAATTCTATAGTTTACCCATATATTCAATAAATGTTAATCTATTCCAAAAATATTACAATAGGATATTGATGATTGCATTACGAAAAATCTGTGGATTCGGTGTGTAATTGTAAATAATGTATACCAAGAAAAAAATATAATAAATAATGTATTCATTAATTTTTATTTTATATAAAAGCAAGACTTGCAAGAGTCTTGCTGTAAAGTCTTGGTCTTGCATACAATTTGTATTTCAGTCTTGTTACATAATAGTAAGATCTTAGTGTTCGTCTTGTTAGCTCTGGTACAGTATTGATTTTGGTTTTGCAAAAATGAAGACCCAGACCGAATTTGCCCATCATGAATTGGGCCCGCCAAAATATCACTTATTCGAAAAGAATAAAAAATTTAACTTGTTTTTTTAAAATAATATTTGGATAACAAAAAATACTATGGCTTAATTGATATTGGTTGATTATTTTTTATTTATTTATTTTTTTACCGTTTAATTAACATTCTATCTCAATTTTCAAATTTAGAATTCACAATGTATTAATTCATGTATGTATACAGCTGAATCTAGGACATGCATGTTCTCCCTGATTCTTCATATGCATTAAATAATCATAATTTTATAGTAAAAACAGAATATAGTACAATACGAGTTATAATAATAAATTTATTAAATATATGAATAATTATATATTTATAGTTTATATATTAATAATAAAATAAAATAAAATAAATATAGATATAAATATATTTAAATATACATTATAGGTAGTTATGTAAAAATAGGAAAGTATATTATGTAAAATTAATGTCTTTTACAAATGTTCTAAGCTGATATATTTTATGTAAAATCAAAGTTAGTCATTAACAAGTTAAAAGTTAAAATTAAGTTAAAGTATTAAGGTAATTTTAAGTAAGTTACTTAACTTAAAACCAAGTAATTTTGTACAAAAGTATCTAAATTATGTTAAATTTTATCAGACGAACAATGCAAGTTTTCTGAATGAGGTTTTCAGTTTCTTATCTTCAGTATAGAAAATTTTATTATTTACCATTTTTATCAACAGTAGAAAGTGTAATACTAGTAAACTTTACATAGTAAAATTGTGTATAAATATTCATAGATGTCAAGTTTTGAAAAGTCATGATGGTGACTCTCATTTCCAGATAATATATAATATAACAATTTTAAATTTATATTTATTTTTATATCTTACATTTTTGAATAAAAGGTCTTACAATAATTGTATAAAAATTGCAAAAAATAACTATATCTTTTTAAAATAATTATAAAAAGTTCAACATATTTTGTGGTTTTATATCAATCTAAAAATTGAATAAAAAAATTCATGATTTTAGAGTCTATAAAATTATAATTTTAAATGATTGGCTAAGCCTAAACTTGGAAATTACAGACTTTGTGTTTACCCAATATAGAAAGTACATTGAGGCGGTGGGTACTGTTTATTTGATATTAATATTGGTGTGAATACAAAAATTACGATTTGATAGCAACTGGGAGGTATTTTCAAATCTTTTTTTTATTATTGCTAATTAAAAATATTTAACTTTTAACTAAGTTAAATTACTTTCCTTTTTCAAAGTTAATAATAAAAACATTAGTTATTTTTAACTTAAGTTTACTGTTTAAAAAAAATAGTGACTTTACCAGCCTTGGGTAAAATAATAGGTACATTTCGATTTTCTTTTATCATTAGTATTTTCACACATTCTTTCAATTTTAATTTCGTTTTTTTCGAAATCATTTTTAAGAATGGTGTTTGTTATATATTTGTTAGCGGAAAATTATTTCGAAAAATTTTCCGAATAGTATAGATTTTTATTTTCATATATTCATATATATATATACGATACCAGAAATTTCATGTACCTATATATAATGTGATAAATTATTATAATAGGTATACATGATTCAGCATAATTTTAAATGCAATGTCGTCATATCATATCATTCATTTGCACGCGTTATTATTACATGTATTTTTATATTTACTTCTAGAAAATATTTAGCTGTAATTTAGCAAGATTTTAACAATTAGGCAAATTTTACCGATAAAGTAAATTTACCAATAATATGACAGTTTAGTACGCTACTGCATGTTATATAATAATCGGTCGTTTGAGAAACCCGATTTGTAAAAATAAAAATAAATGGTGAATCACGTTTTATTGCAGTTTTGGATATGCTGTATATAAATCTACATATACAAGAAACCCGAGTTGTCCTCCATTAAAAATAGTTTTAAGTAACGACGAAAGATTAGTATAGTGCCTAGTATATAATAGTTATATTAAAAATAAATATTAATATTTATTTTAATATAATATATTTAATTAATATAATAATATAAAAAATTGCATTTTTGGAACAGTAGTCGGGTTTCCTTATCAATTCATTCATTATTAAAACATGTATAGTTTTATTACCTACAGTATATATAAGTTAGGAAAAATAACTCGCAAATTGCATCATCCGGTTAGAGAATCGGCGGACGAGAGAACGAGTAAGTATGTCACACTGTCATATTAAGTCAATTTTATAATACGATTATTTTTAAGATTTGTTTAATTAGTACGTATAATAATATAGGGCGATAGATAATATTATTCGTTGTCATTTATTTTTTTTGTGTCATCTTTCTACGATGTTTTTAAGTTGTTATAAATGAGAAATGCAAAAGTAATATTTTCAATACAATTTTGTAAATTCATAAAAAACAACCCCAATAAAATATTATATAGTAATGAAACCAATTATTATTAATTTTTAAAATGCATATAATCATATTTCAATTGTTCGATTTTCAATATTCTTAACATTTTCTAAAACTTTCATATACCCCTTAAAAATTACCTCGCTGACATCTTTTTCACTGTTTACGGATTGTACTACAATAATATATCGCAAGTCGAAACAATTTCTATACGTACATGTATTATAGATTTGTCTTGAACGCGATTTAAGACCGAACATTTACAGTATATAGGAATAGTAGCACTTATCGAGTTGGCTAAAGTTCATAAGAGTTTCTCTTTGAACATATTATATTGAACGATTTATCATCGTACTTTAGCATGTAATTATATATATATATATATAGTGAATACCTCAGTATATGTCAGTAGTTGAGCTTTGTGCTTTTAGAAATGTCTAAAATAAATAGTTTAGACTTTATACTTATACAAAGTGAAGTTCTTATTATTTCTCGAATGTCTTTTTGTAGAATTGAATTTCAATTCTTAGTCTTTCCGAACGAAATACCCAAGACGAATACGATAAATCCTTTTACAGAAAAAAAAAGAATACTCGTTTATAATACAGTACCTAGAATAAAGAATTATTAGGACTCGGAAGTTGTTGCATTTGCATATTTTTTGAGGGCTATTAGATTTATTGCCAAGTAAGTTAGAAATTAATTTCAATAAGACACTATGAAAAACATATCATAAGTTTATAGTGCATATTTTTGCATATTTGGTGATTTTTTAGTTTTATATGTAAATAAGTTTAATGTTTACCACGATTTAACATATATAGGTTGCTCATCGGTCCATGTTAAATAGTAAACCAATGTCACTTATAAACTGAGAATCTAGATCAGCTGACGAAAAACCACTACTAGCGCTCCTAGCAGTATTACGAGCTGTATTATCAACATAATCAATGATTTTATACAACATATTTATTATTATTATTACAATTATAGTACAACTATTACTAATATCCCCTGCATTTGGCGACACTATTTTATAATTTTTACCGCTAGGAGCGCTGCAAGTGGTTTTATGGAGTGTCAGTTTTTGGGTCACATAATCGGTATTCGATGGGTAACCAGTATATCTTAAATCGTGATGTTTACAGAGTTGAACATATTTAATCAAAATAAATAGTAGATAACAATAATAATTATGATAATAGACCGAGGGACGTAGGCGCCATGCGCAGAACTCAGTTGCTGGCATACCATGTCATTTCGTCATGGTCTCGTAGTAAGCGTGATCCGACCTCCAACGGTTTCCCACATTACGCCATTGGTTGGAGACCAAATGGTATAGATTTGCGGGAACCAAATGGTAGGGACAAAATTTCCAAAATCAATATTCTAATAAGACGTGAAATTTTTTTTTTTTAATTAATTATCTTTATTCTATAATATATTGAATATATTAATATATATATTTAATATATATATTTTAATACGAGGATAAGAAATAATAACTATTTATTTATTTTTTTTTTTTTTAGCGGAATTTTATTTGAATTTCTAAACTCGAAATAAATTGTTAAGCTTATTGTCAGTTACATAAACAGAAGAGGGAGTCGTATTTTTATATTACAGGATTATATATTATTTGTAGCATATTTAGGGGGAATAATAATAGTATTTAATGAAAATATAAAATTTGGAAATGGATGATAATTATTTTTTTTTGTCTATCAAATAGAGTATGTAATATAAAATATATTCTCGGTGAAATTCGTTAGAAATATACAATAAACCGAACGAATAAATAATATTATACTCGTAATATTATGTTAATATAATCTGTTAATCAATCGAATTGTGTATGAAAATATTTATTAAAATTTCAAAATATATTTAAAATATAGCCCACAATGTATTTTTCACGTTTCTACGTTCAGTTATGAATTATAATAACTCGTTCGGAAAATGCGTTATGCAAACAATGATATATGATTTATGCTATTTATTATAACTAGAAACTTCAATGTTTGTTTTTTGGTAAGGTGGTATTTTGTTCCAATTTCGAATGCTTTTAATTTATTCCCTTTTACAATTTTTAAACACACAATTTGTTTAGTTTGGAAAACATTTAAAACATCACAAAATGTCTCGATAAGAAACGCATCCAAACATATTATCTCACTTAGACTTTTTGATCTATTTTTGCATAATCTGTTCTCTTTTTAATTTTTGTTTTTGAAAATTATCAAAATATCTTTAAAATGAACAAAATAATGTGTTAATAATAATAATAATAATAATAATAATCTCGGAAGAGACAAAGTCCAATCGTGAGATAATTTCTACGTGTTAAATTGTATTTTGTAAGGGAACATTTTATCCTGAGAATGGAACAGAACGTGCATACATATATAATATATATACCTACTATATGGGGAAAAAATTACTCACGGGAATAAAAAATCCAAAAGTGATATTGTGTTTCTTTTATTGAAACATTTTGTGCTATTTCAAAAATTGAAAATATTATAAAAAGAAAAAAAAAATAGATAAAAGGATAAAATTGTGCACTGAACGAAAAACTCTATTCCTTTGATTTTCACATAAAATTTTGGAATTAAAAAAAAAAAATTGTTGTATTATTGTATCAATAATAATAATAATAATATAATTGTGTCAGTATACATATATATATATGTTTTTACGGAATTTTTGCAATATTTCCATTATAATAATATTTATTGTGAACTCGATACAATACTATCCGCGGTCTTCAAGTTTAATTCAATTTCGTATATTATAACCGGACGTACACGTAATAGAGCGTCGAAAACGACGAACAAAGATCGGTTTAAGCTCGATTGCGCATTTGCCGAACAAGGAACATGATCTCCGATCAAAAGCTGTTTACGGAGCGGGGAGGGGGGGTAAACTTTTATAAAGAATATAAGCCGGGTCACCCCTTTTCCTTAGCAACCACGTGTTTATTTATGTAATATATTATTATACAAGCATATAACTATATTATGTTATAGGATGACGTATAACATACATAAGAAGAGAGGAAGTGGATTCTAAGTTTTTAGAAGAGATTATAGCTGCTGTGTATACACATAACCCTTGACTGCGTATATATAACTACTTTTATTTTGAGTATAATAGATAACGTAAAATATGGTATATTATTGCTATTTAAACTTAACCGGAGCCGTCCCGAATAAATATCTGAGAGGGAGGGGGGAGTTCCAGACAAAAAATTAATAAGCAAAAAAAAAAAAAAATCGTCATCGACTATTTCCTTTTTTTTCCGTAATTTACCGACAAACCTAAAAGTGTATCGATAAATTCTGACCGACGCATATATATATATATATATATATATAGGTCATATAGACTTTTACACGGATTCGACTATACCGACCATAAATTATACCGACTGCGTTTAATTTTGACGAATTAGTTCTGGAAGCGTGAGGTGTATCTCACCCCTACTCTCGAGATGGCCCTGAAATTAACAATATGTTTATGGGAGATTTTTAAAATTTTTTTTTTCCAATTAATATACTGTAGGTAGAAGAAGTGTGTTCCGTTTGTGCTCAATAATGTGTACACTCGTTTTTACAGCAGTAGCATACAAGCACAAACGGGTTTGGTTTCAATATTGGGGTGTTGAGAAAACCGACCTAAGAATTAGATAAAATACATAGTCGGTACTGTAAATTGTGATGAATAGAGTGGTTTTAGGTGGCTTTTTTTCCATAACATCTCGGAGAATTTTTTTCGGTAATCATTTCGTTGTAAATTTATATTCAACATATTTCCAGATATTTTATGGGGGTGAATATATAAGGATCACAAATATTTAAGGGCCAGTGTCACCCAAATCGAATTAATAAGCAAAAAAAAAAGACAATTTTATCGACTTTTTTACTTTTTTTACTGACATAAATTTACCAAAAAAATAAATAAGCGAAAATAAAACCGGGTCATAGATTAGGCCGATTAAACCACAGACTCTTTAAATTTACCAACTAAATACCGAATGGACTTCATTTTACGGACATTTTTTCTTAAAATATCTCAATCCCTTCCCTCTCTCGAATTGGCCTTGATAACAGACACTTGTTTATTTTGGTTTATACATTTAATTTAAACCCAAAATTAAGTAATTATTTAATAAAATAAATATGTTTTAAATTCTGAGCTAAGGAAGAAGTATCCTTTGTATGATGAATTTTTTTTTCATATCTGTGTGTACTTTTTCAGTCGAGCAGGAGTCTTGAAGTAAAGATAACTTTTTTGATAGACGATTCGTTTAAGTTGGTCATTTATAGATTTTTCTAGTAGATTTTTGGCTTAAAGGAAATCAACATTTTAAAACGGGAATATTTTATAAACACAGTTAAACAATGAAATAACTAATAAAGTTGTCATAAACGGTTACCTAACTACTTACCTATTTTTTAATTTTAATTTTTAAAAATTATTTTATACCGGCTTTTGTTCAGAATGGTCTTTCGAATGTAATGATTTATCTTTTAATTAAAATTTAGAATAATTTAATAATACACTATCCCATGCAGGACCATCGGAATTCATAATGACCGAATAATAGGGACGACGGACTAACATTCACCATCTGTATCCAGACGACTTTTAAATATTTAAGAACTAAACTTTGGATTTTTAAATTTATTTGTTGAAGGATTTTACTATTTTATCTCCGACGTGGCAAATATACTTTTCTCATGAATAATTTGTTCTCGTATACAGTTATACTTGAGTTATGCATGATTGTTATACAACGAGAAACGGTGATGTATATACCTGTAGATACTTTTTAAAATATAAGTCGACTAATTTTCCAACTTTTTGCGCTACCGTGTTTAACTTTTAATTCGTTTTCATTGTGTACCTACTTATATTCACATTAAACATGCGTACAAATTATATACATTATGTGAAGGTGTATACTATATATTGTATATTGTATCTATAAGCTGGTCGTGTATATTGTAAAAAATAATTTCAACAATTAATATTCAAAGATCGTTTTAAGACTACCTTTAAATAGGTTCCTACTTAGTAGCCGGTAAAACCTCAAATAATATACATATATATACGACCTTAACATAAATTTAAGTTCATGACAACATGGAAAATATTTCAGTAATGAGTCATACTCGAAATAAAATTAGTCATATTTTGCACGTAAACGTAATATTTTTTAAATTTACCATCACTATAACACACAATACATACCTATAATATATAATATTATAAAGGTCTAGGTTCGCATTTCAATGTATTCGCATCGTTTGACACGATACTTTCTCAACTACATAATATTTGTGTTGCAAATAGGTACATAATATATATTCTAAAACGGAATTTTCTTTTAATCACTTTTTGCATTTATAACTGCAAGTAAAAAAGTTGTATTTTTTTCATTTTATTTCAACGATAGTAAGAAAAATATAATTCATTTTAGATATGAAATATATTTTATATACGATATAACATTTCATGAAATATTTCATTTATAAAAGTTAAGGGTAACAATCATTTTTCGTTTGTTATAATATTAAATTTCAAACGAAAAATGTGTACATAAATATATATATATATATATATACTACTAATATAGGGATAATATATATAGGTACATTATAGCTATACCTACTTATATTTTTTAGATAATTTTTCAGCGTTTTTTGATTGCAGTTTTTTCTGTTCGGACTGAATTTTGATTTTAATATATTTATTTAATATTCATCAACAATACAAATTAATTTGAATTACTTTTAACTGAATTTTTCAGTTTTAGATCATAATTATTTTTTTTTTTTTCATTTTCTTTTAAAGGACATTTAAATTCAATTCATAGTCATTATGTATATATTGTATATAATTTGTTTTTAGTATTAACTATTAACGTTTGGGTCCGATCTTTAAGACAATTATCTTTATTATTATCGATTTTTTTTGAAAATAGTGCTTAAAATAAATGGCCATTAAACTTGTTTATTTCTATTGCAATTTAGATTTCGATTTTGATAAGTTTTGTAACGTTTTATTCATTAATAGGTATAATTTAAACTTTTAAATTTTCATAAAAATTAGTATTACACAACACATCAACTCTGCAATAGTTACAATTTCAAACATTATAATACTTAATAAATAACTTTTTTTTTAAATTCGTAGTTTTTTTTTTTTTTATTGTTGCAGTCATTTTTTTGTTTACTAAAAATAATTCAAGGCAAATGTCTTTTGTCAGTTTCACGTACTTCCTGGACAACGACAATTTTAATTAAAAATAGAAAATGACATTGATCATCTGTGGTTTGATTACCTACACCTATATAACATATATAGTATAATGTGTCACTAACCTAAGGCATATTGAATAAGTTATCGGTGTTACTTATAAATTATCATTACAGTATATATTCGAATAATATATTTATATACAATAGGTACAACTTTCTTTCTTCGTTAGTAGAAACCCAAATTAAATTATTCATATATATATATAAATATTAAAATAAATGTTTTTAAATCCTTTAATATTTCCCAAAATATCCTGAAAACGATACAAGGTGCTAAAAACACGAATACCACTAATTAGATAATGTAAAATTATAGAACTACTAAAACAGCTAAATAACACAAATTAGAACTGATGTTATGTTATTTGTAAAAACATTAGAAAAAATAAAAAACCTTTTTAATATTTTGTATTTTTGAAAACGATTGGTAAAATTTGTTGGTAAAATAATGCTTGTGTGACGTCCTTTTAACGATTTAAGTCATTATAATCAATTAACATTTTACCATTCATAAAAATATTCTAACTAATTTAAATTTGACTAGGTAGTTATGATATTTTCTTCATATTCATTTTTCCCACCCTTGGTGTACAAATAATTAATAAATCAAAACATTTTGTTTTTTTTTTTTTTCATTTCCTCTGCTAGATAGTAGGAAAAAGATCCAATGAAACGGCGACGGCCAAGTTTTTTATACTTACCTAATAAGCTTCAAGAGCGTTGTATATTTTTTACAGACAATTGTTTATCTTAATACGAATGGATAGACGCGTGCTAGTATACAGTTTAATATATCATATACTATATAGTAATAATTTCCAAGAGAACTACATATTTTTCATATATATTTTTTCATAAATACGCGATAAAAAATATTATCAATTATTCATATTAACGATAAATGATAAACATTTTCACACTTCATTATTAAATCGTATGCGATATTGACAACTACTGTATGTAAAAAATTTTAAATTAAAAAAAGCTCGGTGCAGTATTTAAAATGTCATAGTTATTTTAATTCACACGAATATTTGAACCTACATATTTTTAATTAGTGAAATGTGTAAAAGTTTGCTTTTATATAAATATATTCTCTTAACATCAAAATATGCACTAATATGGAAAACATTTTTTTTTTTTTCTTAAGATTTTGACACTATGAACCGTAGTCATGTTTTACTCCAGTACTTGTGCATACATCCAATAAAAATATGTTTCACATAAATTTCGCACTTTATATAGTAGGTAATAACTATTCGATAAAAATATGTGCTTACTCGTGCGGAACACATATCAGCAAATCAGTAATGATCAGTGTATACTCACACTATGTATGTATACTTTACAATTTATATCTCAGTATCTCACACGACAAGAATACAATAGTTCGAAAATTGGCTTTCCAAATCAACTTAAAATAGACGTCAATGTGCGACGAAATGACTTAGAAAAACAAATTGTAGATGAGAAATTAAACTTTGTGTTTACCCGAAAGAGTTTAAATTAAATTAATATAAGTACAGTTTTTTTTTTTTTAGAAGATTGAAACGAGTAAAAAAAATTACAGCTACAAATGTCTTTTACTTTAACAAAAAGTATTTTAAAAATTTATCTGATAACAAAATACAAAAAAAAAATAATTATAAATTTAGAACTGTTTCGAAATTAAAATTGAACAAGTTTAACACCGTTAATTTGTTGATATGCCAAAACCATTTTAGCCCTTGAAAAATCCACTATTTAGAAATTATTTTTATTTGTATTTAAATAATAAGTCTATTATAAAGTATTATTTTAAATACATACATGCATATTGATATTAATTCATTTGCAGTGTTTAATTGTATTTCGAAAAGCATTTTTACAAATCTGTCCGTATGTATCGGAAGAGGAAAGAGGAATGAATACTCCTTTCCTGGACGAATCGTATGTAGAATTTGAAATTTAAATTTGAGGGATTGGGGGTTACTTATCAAATTATATATTTAATAAAAACTACAAGTAAATTAATAACTAGTTAATTTATGTTCATTTCAAAAATCAAAGTGTTTTTATAGTACAAAAGTAAATTTATCTTTAAATTATTAAAATATATAATTACACTGAATAATAAAACTTATTATTAATCACATTATTTTAAGGATCCATTTTTATCTAAAATTAACTATTATAAGTACCATTAATAAAAATTGAATTTTTACTAACTTATATTAGCTTTTAACTTTTAACCTTTGGCTACAACTATTTAAAAAAAAATATTTCAATAATTATTTTATTATATTTTACAATTTAAATTCTAATATTAGCTTTATTGTCATCATCAGGTTCTAAAAGCAATGCCTTGTCTAATTAGCCATGTCTGTCTGTCTTTTGCTGCTTCCTTTAGTTGTTGGTAGGATGCGCAGCCCATCTTCTCTTTTATATCATGGAAATAATTTGTTCTAGGTCTTCCTCTTGGTCTTCGTCCCATTATTTTTCCTTCAAATATATTAATAAGAAAATCATTGTGGCGAATAAGGTGCCCAATAAATTTGATTTTCTTTTCCATTATGTTAATCATTAGACTTTTTTTCTCTCCTATTTCCTCTAGTACTCTTTCCCTAGGACCTAGGGCATGTTAAATGATATATGTGAATAGCAAGGAAATTTACAATATTCCATTAATAATTCGTAACACATATAAAAAAACGTCATGTATAAATTTCAAACAAAATTAAATATAATTAAATAAAAAATATTTAATAAATATTATATAATAACATAAATCATTATTTTAAAAAGTCTGAATATTAAATATATATATACTAGTATATTTACTTAAAACATGTTTACTGAATATAATAACTACCACAATAATTATTTAGATGACGCTGAACCAAAATGTATCTCATATGAAAAGTGCTCCCAACAACATTAATTTTGGATTTATGCGAAATAAAAATGAATTGATTTTGACAAAATACTTGTTTGTAGCTCATTAATAAATAAATAAAAACACGTACAATGACATAATATAAATACAGTATATAGGTTATTGTGACATTTTAAATTAGAAATTGAATATTCGTAATTTGATAAGTTAAATTTATAAATAATATCTATGGTATTATTGAATATTATTCATTCAATGTATTGCATACATTCTGACGATGCATTATATAAAACTGAATATTATTGTAAGAATATACTGAGTTTAATTTAAAAAATCATAAAAGTGTTTTAGCCTATCTTAGTGTGTATTTTGAAATATGATCAAGCATTTATTTCGATTATTTGTAGTATTATTACTTACTTATAATAATAATAATTCCTGTAAAATCAGTTGATTTATTAATTTATAAACCAAAATTATTGAATAGATAAAATTAAAATTAAGAAATTTGATAGGAATTAATATATATTATAAAACAATACAATATTTATAAATATAAGTAAAATTAATATGTATTATAAAATATGATTATATGTAACAACTAGTTTTAACGGCTGGACGTCACCAGATTAACAATATATAAAATATATTATATAGATTAATTACATATATAATTAAAATTAAAGGATATAATAAAAGATATGATGGAATATGGTTGAAACTTGTAGTTACTTATAATATTTTTAGGAATTCTCTCAGTACATATTTTGTTTCATAGGTGTAATATATTTTTCTTTATTCATAATTATTTGTTTTACTTTATATAAAAGATTGAATATATGAAATGTTTTATTTTAATCTTACTTGAGATACCTTATTTTACAGAGTTACATTTTATAACGGCAATTCAATGAATATAAGCGTTGTGAGAAATTCATTGATTTAAATTTTTATTATTATTTAAAAAATTTTTTATAAAAAAGTATATGTATTTTAGTCTAGCTGAGTGTGTATTTTGAAATATGATCATGCTAATTCATCGATTATTTGTAACATTATAACTTACCATCATCAGTGATATTGTCTGTAAAATTAATCGACTTATTAATTAATAATCCATAATTATTGAAAAAGTATAATTTAACTTAATAAATGTATAATCAATTTAAAATTAAAATTATAATATATTATAAAATATAAAATTATTTATAAATATAAGTAAAATTAATATGTATTTTAGAACATGATTATAAGTAGTTTTTAGTGTGAGATGTCACCATATTAACAATATATAATATATATATATATATATATGGATTATATACAGACTGTAACATGACTATTTAACAGATGTAATAACTTTTTTCTATTGAATGTTTTTATGTTTTAAATTTTTTTAATTATTATTGCATTCTGGACCTATAATTTAAATATTTTAAATTAAATTTCAATGTTTAGGAAGTCGATATAAATAATGTAAAACTTGATTTAAAATTAAATAAAATTAAGATAACCATTTTGTAGATTAGATTATTAAAAAAATTGTGATGTCAAAATTTTTTACCAATATTTATTTATTTAGTCAATTATTTTTAAACAATTTTTAAGGTATGGAAAAATTATATTATTTTTCCGATTTTTCATTATACACGACATAGCCGATAACATTTTATTTTTTTCCTAGACAAAATTTTATCACTTATAACAAACAACAAATTTCTGAACCGTCAAATATTTTATAGGTATTGATAATGGTGATATCAGATTTTAATTATCAAAATAAGTTAAAACGCATGAATATACGATTTTCTCAACTAAAAATGGTCATTTATTTTTACGGAATAAATTAAAGTATTATGTAATTACTAGTTAATATCATGTTATTATTTTAATCATTTGTGATAGGGAAAATTTAATTGGTATTTATTAATAGTTTATAACTGTAAATGTATAATTTATTTACAATTACAAACATCTTGGTTACTAAATGATTTATATGTTTAAACAATTAACATATTATGATACATTATTTGAGTATGTGAATCACCATAAAAGTTTGTTAGTGGATCTAAGCTTCTATTTCAAATTATTTAAAAGAGAATTTTAAATAACTTGAACTTCTCGATTCACATTGACTGTAACGTAATTCAATCAAGAAAAAACATCATACATTTTAAAAGATTGATTCGAGATTGACATATGTCAATGTCTTGACACAAAATATTGTTATAACTAATAAAGTTCTTAATACATATATGTATCTTTATACACATGTATGTTTACACTATTTGACTTTAACATACTATAATACATTATTTGAGTATGTGAATCATCACAAAAGATTGTTAGTGGATCTAAGTAACTATTTCAAATTATCTATAAGAAAATGTCAAACAAGGCGAAAATCCTGATTAGCATTGCCTGTATCATAATTTAATCAATAAAATAAATCATACATTGTAAACGATTGATTCAAGACTAATATAAGAAAATGCAGGAAAATTTCTTAACACAAAATGTTAGTATAGTTAAAAAAGCTCTTTATACTTATTTTAATAATAAATATTAAATATTAAGAATTAAAACCATTTTATTCAATTTTATACTGTAGATATGAACTATGATCTTATTTTTTAAGAGCTTAGCGGACCATGTAGATTCATCGCTGGCACCACTATTTCCTTCCATCGGTATCTATTATTCGAATTCTCCATTTTCACGTTTTCATGGATCATTCTTAAATCTTTTTCTATTACGTCCTTCCATATTGTTCGAGGTATTCCTAAAGGTCTTTTCCCCACAATTTTTCCTTCTGTAACTCGTTTTATAGTCTTTTCCTCTGTCCTCCAAACATATCCAGCCCACTCCATTCTCTTGCCTCTGCTATATGACAAGATATTAGGTCTTCCATACAAATTTTGTAAGTTATTATTGTGTCTTTTTCGTACGTTCTCGTTTCCATATTATAAAACGGGCCAAATATTTTTCTAAGTACTTTTCTTTCTTGTTGTACATAATTTGGAGTAGTCACCTTTTGTAGTAGTCCACGTCTCACACCCATATGTCAAATCTGGTCTTAAGTACCTTGTGTATAAAGTTAGCTTCGATTCTCTCGATAACAATTTCGACTTGAATAGTTTTAGTAAACTGTAATAACATCTGTTCGTGCTAGCTACTCGTTCTTTTATTTCTTCATGTACGTCATTTATGTTGTTTATATTTATCCCTAAATATTTAAAAGCTTCTACTTTTACAAAAACATAAGAATCTATTTGTAAACTTAAGTCATTACTATCGTTTCGTGGGATACACATATATTTTGTTTTACCCTGGTTTACTTCTAGTCCCATGATCTTTCCTGCTTCCAGAAGTATTATTGTGGTTTGCTCCACTTCGTTTCTAGAATTCCCCATGAACTCTGATCATAAATTAAAAAAGTGTACTACGTTTTTTAATAAAGCATACCGAATTTTAGTTGTGCAATCAATCAACATTGGACGAATTAATGGATAAATTATTATATTATTGTTTAACATAATTATCTGTTATTTTTTTATTTTTAATATGTTGTAGGTATCTAGGTAGTTAATAATGTTATACAAATTTATAGAATACTAGTATAAAGTAAAAAACAATTATTTTGTTACTTCAATTACTTATAGTTTTTATTTAGAATAAATAAAATCAGAACATTTTATATTTAGGAATTATGACTAGTATTCTTTATGAATTTCAATGTATTATTAAATTGATTGAAGTTGGTAATCTAATAATAAATCAAAACAATATTTAATATTGAATTTATTTAATTTAATGTTGAAGATATTAGAATTAAAATTTTTTTTTTTGCGCATAGTAGATATCCTGATAAATATTTAATATAAATTATCGATGTAATTTTATAATTTTTAATTACCTTGTATTTTTCAATTTATGATATTTTAAAACCACTTCTCTCCACATTAATTTTATTCTTAATTTATCTCCTTTTATTGTTCTGTGAATTTTTATTTACTTATTGTTTATTAACAATTGATTTGAGAATATACACAAATACTCTGCTATAAAAAATCCATTAAGTGAATTCTAATATTTCTTGTTTTTTTTAAAGCGATTTTAGATGAAATCTTGCGGATTGAAAAAATAGAAAATAAAGGGGCTTAAATAATTTGTTAATATTGTTATATAGAATAAAATTAATCAATAATTTTAATTTTAATGTAATCTAATAAATTGTAATTCATTACCTTCTAATTTTTATTCTTAATTTTTTATATAATCATATAAAACTATGTACAATGTTACTTTTGGTAGGTAGATATTCAATATACTTTAAGTGTAAAATGTTACAAGTTATAATTGTTGTATTTAAATAAGTCAGTTTTATTTTAAATGTATAGGTACATAGCTACATGTGTATTACACCTATAATACTATAATATGTATATTGTTAAGGCAATAGAAAAGGTTAGATTTAAAATCAAAAATTATTTGTGTAATTTGTGATTTTAAAATTATTCTCACCGGAAATTAATTTTTTCCTTTTCTGTTCTTCGTTGTCGTCGTGTCTGTTGTGTTGCCTACAATACGCGTAGTTAGCGCTCAGATCACGTAGGATATTTATGTAAATAGTTTTGCCTATCTGCCTAATTTACGCCGCAGCTCGTAAGTATGGTTGCCTACTCTCAAAATAGCATGCGTAATCAATAACTTTTTTAATATCGGTTTTAGGTCGATTGGTCCTTCGGAATCTTTTACCTTGTTCCTAGTTCAAACATATATGATCTCAATCTATGTAATACTACTAGTTAGCGATAGCTAAATATTACACTCTGATAAGAAACAGATCGTATATTATTTCAGTGAACCAAATGACTAAACTACTATAATTATTATAATAATAAATAATATTAATTATGGATGATTAATGATTGTACCATTGTACCAATGTTATCAAATAGGTAGATAACGTTTTTATTATCACACACCATCACTACTAAATCATTTTAAATATATAAAACAAAATAACATGGGTACTTAGGTATTATTAAAAAAATTTTAAATCTTTTTATAATCACAGTTATTTATTACCTAGTTTATTAAATACTATCAATAATTTTAAAGTTGATAACAATATTAGAATGAACACTCACAAAATATTGTACTTCTAGTACTGTAGTATATAACATAAGTAATGTGAAGTAAATTGATAATTTAATTTTTCATTGCCAGTAATACTTAAATCACATAGAATTCGCTGAAAATTGTTATTTTTATATAATTTGGGAGTGTTATATTATAAATAATAATTTTTGATGACAATAATCCATTATGATGATAATAAGATATTCACAATAATAATGATAAAATTGTTAACATAAATAAGACCAAATTTCATGGAATAAAATATTTATCGATATTGAATGCATCCCGAAATTATTATTCACGGAAAATCTTCAAAAATATTCACATTTTCACAAATTTTAGAAATTGTTTAATAATAATTGACTCAACATTATTTAAAACTTTTGACATAAATTTTTTTTAAAAATTACATATACAAAATGGCTCTATTGATTATTTTATTGAAAAATCAAATTTTTTAATTTTAATTACTAAGAATTAAAGTTTAATTGAAAAATAATTGAGTTATAGTAGTGCCAGGCTGTAATGATAATTAAAAAAAAAAAAACTTAAAAATATTCAATAGAAAAAAAAATTATTTCATCTGTTAAATAGTCCGATTACATTTATATATAAGTAAAATTAAAAGATATTATAGAAAATACCCTATCACAATGAAATACGGTTAAAATTTGTTACTCATAATCAATTTATGAATTATCTCAGCACATATTTTATTTAATATATTATATTTCTTATTGTTCATAATAATTTCTTTTACTTTATACAAAAGATTGAAAATTTGAAAAGTTTTATTTTAATCTAACTTGAGATACATTCTTTTTACAGAATTACATTTTGCAACAGCAATTCATAGAATTATGGAGTTGTGAGGAATTCATTGATTTTAATTTATATTATTAATTAAAAAAAAAATTAAATAAAGGTATATAAAGGTATAAAGTTATTTTAACTAGCTGAGTGTATATTTTGAAATATGATCAAACTTGGTCTTCGATTTTTTGCAGTATTATTACTTACTGTTATTAATGTTATTGCCTGTAAGATCAATTAATTTATTACTTTATAAACAATAATTATTGAATAGGTATAAAGTAACAATAAAGTTGTTAGTAATTTAAAATAAAAATTAAACTATATTTTAAAATACAACAATATTTATAAATATAAGTAAAATGAATATGAATTTCAGAAAATGTTTATAAGGAACAACTTTTATTATAATTAATAATATATAATATATAATATATATATGGATTATACACTGTATAACAGGACTATTTAACAGATGCAATATATTTTTTTCTATTGAATAATTTGATGCTTTTAATTTTTTAATTTTTATTACAGTCTGGAGCTATAATTTAAATATTTTAAAATTAAATTTCAATGTCTACGAATTCTAAATAAAAAAATGTAAAATTTTATTTAAAATTTCAAAAATTAAAATCAACATAACCATTTTGTAGAACTGATTTTTCAAAAAATTTTTACTAACATTGAGTCACTTATTTTTAAATAATTTTTAAGGTATATTAGATAATTTAATTTTTCATGGTCAGTAATAGTTAAATCACCTAAAACTCAATGAAAATTGTTATTTTTATATAATTTTGGATTGTTATTTAATAAAAAATAATTTTTGATTACAATAATGCATTATTATGATAATTAGATATTCACAGTTGAAATGACAAAATTGTTAACATAAATCAGACCATAAATCATTGACATAAATTCATGGAAAAATATTTATCGATATTGAATGAATTTCACAATTATTATTGATCAAAAAGTAGTAAAAATATTCACATTTTCACAAACTTTAGAAACTGTTTAAAAATATTTAACTCAACGTTAGTTAAAGCTTCATACCCAAAAATGTTTTGAAAAAACAGTTCTTTAAAATGGCTATATTGATTATATTTTTAAAGTTTTAAATCAAATTCTACATTATTTATTACGAATTAATAAGCATTAAAGTTTAATTTAAATATATTTAATTTATAGTTCTATGTTGTAATGATAATTTCAAAAATAAAAACTTAAAAATATTCTATAGAAAAAAAGTTATTGCATCTATTAAAGAGTCCAGTTACATCCTGTATATATGTAAAATCAAAAGATATTATAAAAAATACCCTATGATAAATTATGGTTGAAACTTGTTGTTACTCATAATCTTTATGTGAATTGTCTCAGCACATATTTTGTTTAATAGGTATATTGTATTACTTATTATTTGTTTTAGATTATACAAAAGATTGAACATTTGATATGTTTTATTTTCATCTAGCTTCAGATACATTGTGTTACAGAATTACATCATATAAGGCAATTCATAGAAGTTAAGCGTTGGAAAAACGTCATTGATTTTAATTTATATTATAATTAAAACATTTTTTTAAAAAAAAGTAATCGTATTTTAATCTAACTTAGTGTGTATTTTGAAATATGAATAAGCTTATTCTTCGATTAATTGTAGCATTATTACATACCATCATTACCGTTAATGCCTGTAAAATAATTTTTTTATTAATTTATAAACCAAAATTATTGAATAGGTATAGCGTAGGTATATCCGATTTTTTACAAATATTGAGTCAATTATTTTTAAATAATTTTTAAGGTATGTTAAAATTGTATTATTTAACATTGTTATTTTGAATACAATTTATCACTAGTTTTAATTTTAATGTAAAACCATAAGTTGTAATTCATAATCTCGTAATTTTTATTTTTAATTAGTTTTTTCAAATAAATTGTGAACCATAAATATATTTTGTTTTGTATTTTGTTTTTGCCTTCCTCTAAATAGTGTTGGACATGTATGATTTATATAATCATATAAAACTGTATAAACAATGTTAAAAATTTTAATTAATGTATGTAGATAAGTCAGTTTTATTATAAATGTAACTATAGGTACATGTGTATATTACACCTATAATACTATCATATTATGTAGGTATATTATATCAATCCATGTAATACTACAAGTTAGGGATATCTAAATATAACACTGATAAGACACAGATCGTATATTATTGCTGTGAACGGAAAGTCTAAAGTTCTATAATTATAATAATAATAAATAATATTAATTGTTGATGATTAATGCTCATACTAATATTATAATATAGGTATATAAGGTTTTTGTTATCACACAGCATCACTACCAATGCATTTTAAATATATAATATTAAACAACATGGGTACATATTGTGTATTATTGAAAAAACCGAAAATATTTTTATAATCTCAGTGATTTATTCACAGTTTTAATACTATCGATAATTTCAAAGTCGACAACAATACCTATTAAAAGATACCTACACAAAATATTGCACTAAAACTATTATAAAAAGTAAACAATATGAAATAAATTTATAATTTAATATTTCATAGTCAGTATTACTTAAATCACTGAACTCGCTGAAAATTGTTTTTTATATTGTTACTTGATAAATAATAATTTCTGACAACAATAATGCATTATTATAAAAATAAGATATTCGCAGTTAAAATGATAGAATTGTTAACTTAAATCAGACCACATTTCATGGAAAAATATTTATCGATATTGAATGCATATAATATTCATATTTTCATAACCATTAGAAATTGTTTAAAAACAATTGACCCAACGTTCGTTTTAGCTTTTGACATAAAATTACTTTAAAAATCAGGTCTATAAAATGGCTCAATTGATTATTTTATTGAGATTTTAAATCAAATTTTACATTTTTTATTTTAAATTCCTAAGAATTAAAGTTTAATTGAAAAATAAATAAATTAGTGCCAGGCTGTAATGATAATTTAAAAAAAAAAGAAAACTTAAAAATATTTAATAGAAAAACAGTATTGCATCTGTTAAATAGTCCGGTTACATTCTGTATATAAGTAAAATTATTAAAAGATATTATGGAGAATACCCAATCATGATGAATTACGACTGAAACTTGATGTTAATCATAATCATTTTGTGAATTCTCTCAGCACGTATTTTGTTTGATAGATATATTATTTTTTTTTTATTCAAAATTTTGTGTTTTACTTTATACTCTTCTTCTTCTCCTTCGCCTTCTCTCCCAACTATTTGGGGTCGGCCACCCTGGTCCTACACTTCCACTTAACTCTATCTCTAGCATCTTCTTCACTTACTCCCACCTTCCTCATATCACTCGCCAT
>JAIPRL010002094.1:53854-66589 GCA_025469235.1 Pemphigus obesinymphae | reverse complement strand
ATAAGGTCACACTAAATCATATTTATTTCTACATTTGATCTTCAATGTAATGTTAAACATAGGTAGGTACTGAGTAGGTATATAATTAATATTAAGAGTTATGTATACTACACCGAAGCTACGCTCACAATCGTTTTATTGAATGCAATGATTTATCATTGGTTTCTAATGCAATATATCCACCAAGAGTATCCTGCCCAGTAGCGAAGTGCATCCACCCATACTGACACCCGACGAGCGAAGTGCTTCCACCTCCTACTGCAGACTGGCTTTTGTTATTTATATGGATCACTAAAGGATTTTTTTTTATATTATGTTTTTGACACGTATTTCGATCAATTAAAATAAATACCTATCAAATTGCTACCCTATAGTATGTTCATTTTGCTTTTTGAATTTAAAACAGCTAAAGAAAATTATTGCTTTGCTTTTTAAAATCATTTAGTTACAGATCATCCAATTAAATAATTAATAAATTAATAATTTGATTCACAATATGTATGTTATTTGTTTGTCAATTGTGATAATTATTAAGCAGTGACAACATCCATATAGAATACATTACTTACAATTATCATAATTAAAATTAACTAAACGAATTTCAACGCTATTTCACTGTATGCGTAGGATCACTATGTAGATAATAATTTATAAATGTGTTTTTTAATCACATTATTATTATTATTTTTTTTTTTTATTGTTTGAATTTTACAAATCTTGACATATTGATGTATTAACATATATGTTTTTAGTATTGCAGTATACATTGTATTCTTATATACTAAAAGTGAGCAAATAATTATATTGAGTAATCAACAGTTAAATATTTACCATATTTTAATATTCTAAAAACTTCATTGTGTACAAAAACGCATATACAAATAGCAATACAACATTTCTTCGATTTATTAATCATTTTGTTTTCACCAAGAGTATATTATATACGTCGACATATATGGGTATCTAATATATACAGCAGTGTCCCAGGTTTTAACGAAAAAACTTAAAAAATAAATTAATAAATTCATATTGTCCAGTAATAATTGAAAACCTATTTTATATTATGTCGAAATCAGACTTTTATCATTTATGGGTCCATCGGGTACCCAAGTTCAATTTTTAATTTATTTTAATTATCAACAAGTACTGAATTTACAAATATTCGAATATATTTCAATTTTTATTTATCCACCATCCCGAATATCGACGACCTGTGAAATACCTATAGTGACCTTACGACCTTACCTTAGATCCCACCGTATAGATCGTCGATGGATCACGAGGTAAAATACATTTTATTATTATATAATATATGAGAATTTAAAGAATTATTAGGTATACCAACAATTATTTTGAAAATAATAATAATTATTAAATTATTATGTACCCGAAATCACAAAAACAATACACTATCAACCACGTATACAGTACTTCAACAACATAGTTCTTTTGTGTTTATAATCATTTATAGTACCTATATTTCTCACAAGTATTCAAGTATATTTTAAGTAATAATATATAGGTATACGAGTATACTAATAATGATAATTATTATTATAAATAATAACAATTAACTACAATACAATAGTTAGGGGAGACCGGGGTCCAAAGTACTTAATTCTATTTTTAAGAAATTGTATTATTTATTTTTGATTTTAATCACTACTATTATATATAGAGGAACACAGTACTTATTAAATAATAAATTATGCCACAATAATTATTTTAATATTGATTTTAACTGTAAATATTTTAGATTTAAAAAAAAAAATTTACAATTGTCCCCGACTCATAATAAATTATTTTAATAATAATAACTGAAATTTTCCATGTCATCGGTTTTAGTTTTGAAAATTAATTTCTCGATTCATTTTCATTTTCACGAAAAATGAATTTTACTTGCATAAGACTTCGGCTTAAAATATTTATTTTTATTTTTATTTTTTTTTATAATTTTGATGGGTTGAGCATTTTCTTTATTTCCATAAATTAAGCTGACGTTTTAGCACAATGCGGTTAATTTTAAATTAGGATTTAGTACCAGGAAATCGAAAAGATTACGTGGCCTATACAAATATAAATTTTGGATGTCAATTAATTGTATGATGAAATCACGTGGTGCAATAAATTCAAAGGCTACAAAAAGAACCCATAAAAGTCCGATTTCGACAAAACATAAAGTAGAGTTTCTATTATTCCATTCGACAATACGAGTTATTATTCCAACGTTTTCTGTTGAAATCTGAGACATCCTGTTTATATAATATTTAATACACTATATACAATGTATATTACAAGAATCCGGGATAAAAATTCTGGGGACAAAAAGTCCGATTTAAAAATAGTTGGACAAAATGTCCGAATTATATATTTTTATTATTATTTTAAAAATTCAATTTAAATTTATTGTAATTATTTTTTATTTAAATTTTACTCATATAATTAAAAAATATATTGTACCTACCTATAGTTAATTTTTAAATTTTTTTTTGAAATTTATATATTAATGTTTTTATTCAATTTATTTTATCTTTTTTATTTATTTTGGTGTGATATTATTATGTAACTAGATTTTTATTGTTTAAATGTCTTAATTTTTAATTTAATTTAAAAAAATGTTTTCTCATATATTTTGATATGTAATACGTACCTTAAACTGGGATAACATATTGGCCCAATTTTCGTATTTTTTTTCAAATATTAGGCTAATTATTAACTAAACCTTTTTATAAAATTGTACATGATAATTTTTTACTAAAATATGAAAGTATTAAAAATAAGTAAAGGGAAATTAGTATTTCTAGTAGGTGGTACTTATTTATTAAAATAAAACAAATATAATTTTTTACTACAAATTCGATGTGTTAATTTATATTTTACCTTAATATATATATAGTTAAAAATTGTGTCTAGACTTTTTGACTAATTATTTTAAATCGGACTTTTTGTCCGCGGTCAAAAATTGCGTCCGGACTTTTTGTCCAACTATTTTTAAATCGGACTTTTTATCTTCGGACTTTTTGTCCTCGGACTTTTTGACCGATTACCATTTTATACATATTACTTATAATTTATCTTCAGAAATCAAAATACTCTACTCAAATGATGTTTGCTATAACGTGATTACTGAATAACAATCGGTTTAAACTTCAATACAAGTAACGTGTTTAGCGAAATTATTTACTATATAAATCATAGTATATGTATATAAATCATAACTATTAATATGATTCGTAAATCGTATTGTTTCAGTATTTATATAAACGTAAATAGAGAGACACCCGATTTAAATTTTATACAATACAAATGAATCGCGGAAAAAAGTCCAAATTAAAAACAATTATTTATTAAAGTTTAAATGTTTATTTATTAAATACAAAATAGAAAAATTAACAACAAAAATACATTTTAATTTACAAACAAAAATAATATAAATATAAATATTATAATAATTATTAATATTTAAGTTAACATAGACTTAAAAGTTAAAAGTGTATTGTCATTATCATAGATAATGGTCATTATATTCCATATGGATATAACAAAATATTATAAAAATTAAAATGTCCTATGATAAAATGTATCATGTTATATCATAATTATTAATTGGGCTTTTTTCCGTTTACATTTTTTAATTTGGCCTTTTTTTTTATTACGGAGACAAATATAATTGAAATAAACAAACATATTAATACAATATTTAAATTCTTTATTACTCTATTCAAACATAAAAAATAAAACAATTATACATTTTAGTATTGTTTAAAAAACGATTACGGCCGATTTCGTTATTAATGACAATAAAAATATTTATTATATATTCTTTTCATCAAACAAAAAAAACCCATCCATGAAAATTGAAGTACATTATTTACTCGTTTCGTTCACAGATTAACCCGGGACGTGTGTAGTCTAAATCAATTTCATGTTGATAATTCAAACACGTCGGCACGCAAATGGAATCAGTACAGGCGTACTTATATTATACGTTCAAAGCGGAAATTATGAAATCATTAACGTCAACCATTTCGCGAAGGCTTCATCCTTACACCCAACTGCCAACCATAGTCTAAATGTTGAATGAAAAATATAAAATAATATATAAGGTAGGTATTTAAAAATTATTGTTTTAATAATTTTCTTCATTTTGTGTTGTTAGTTCATATTCTACTGATTGGTCTATATTCTGGTGAACAGACTGCAGTAATATTAATTATCTACTAAATGCGTGGCGAATATCATAATAATAACTTGAAATATAAACTATATTACTTAACATAAAAGGGAAAATAAGTTTAACCAGATTCATTGTCTATATTTTGTAAATGCGTTTTTTGACACGTCTTTAAAGTTCAAACTATATAGAAAATATTATTTTTGTAGTTGCTGTTGAAACGGGTAACGTAGCCAATATTTTAAACAGAAAATGAATAAATAGAAATAATTTGTCTTAACTGCAAAATGTAAAGCTGAAAATTAATATATAAAATAATTATTTACACTGCGAGAGAATACAGTATACTTCCGTTTGAAACTTTATATATATTAAAAATATTAAAATAATCAAGTAAATACCACTCATTAACAAAATACTATAAAGCATTACGAAACTGCACTAACATAAATAACATAGTGTAAGATAAGATCGCCTCTTAAGGGGCGTAATTTTTATTATTATTTACTAAAATATCAACCCATCCACGCTGTTTGTGATAATCTACTCCATCCCACCGCCGAAATACCGAAAAACATACATTTATGTGTACCTACATTAGTTATAGAATATTTATAGTTATAATTACATATATATATATTATTATATTTGTATTTATATAATAAATTTTAGTATTTTACTTAATTATATTAATATATTAGTATTTATTATATTACATTATAACCTGCAGTGGTGTTTAATTTGAGACGTGCAGACTGCAAACTCGATAATTTCACCAAGTAAACAAGTAATAGGTGCATGCACTTTAAATTGCAAATGAGTAGTTTCATACAATTATTTATCTTCAAAACTATAATACACGAATATAATTTATACATATCGAATATACCAATTTTATTTCTCTATTGACGTGTACGTTAACACAAAATAATAAAACACGCTCTATCGTATACAAAGGTACACTATAGGTACGAATATATATTATATATGTTAATATAATATATGATATATTATATTCGAATAATACGAAGGCAGTGGCGTTCTCACTGGAGGAGGATGAAGGTGTCATATCCCCCCTATTTTTTTTTTTTAGATTTTGAGCGGAGCGAGGAAGCTAGTGGTTTTACAATGATATTTATTTATTTTTTCTGTGTACAACTTATCGACCAAAAGTCATGAACCAATCTGTACATGTAACCCCTTTTTCCTATTGAAAATGTCATCTATATAGTTTGTAGTTTGTACCATTTTTTGGCGTTTTTGATAAACACGGTAGGAAAAACTATCAAAAATGATGGAAAAACCATTAAAATATGATTTAGTTCTTCTTCGTGTCGGTCAGCAGTGTTATATTCCTATTTTTAAGCCTTTTTTGAGAACCTCGTCATTTGGTTCACTGAAAAAATCGCTACTCTCACATTTTGCGTTTGTCATTCTTCTCTGTAGTGTAAGTGTTGGTCGTCTTGCACCTCTCCAGTCCGTATTCGCATTCTGCGGTCTCTCCTATTTTCCACCACACAATGTTCTTTGTTTTTGCAACTTCTACCTGGAGGCGATTAACCACGGTCAGTAACCGACGATTTCGTTAAATCGAGATTTATTTATATTACCACCAAAACTCCACTCAGAATCGTTTCATGTAATTGCATTACATTCACCAAGAGTATATTGTACAATAATTGAAGTGCTTCCACCCCTACTAACAACCGATGAACGAAGTGTACCTTTTTTTCTATCGATTTTGACATAAAAATAGTAATATTATTTTATTTTAATTTTGTTTTTTAATATAATATAAAAGAATTATTTAATATTAAATTAATTTTTACTACATTCCTCAAGTATAATAAACTATAATTTTGTATGAATGAACGCAGAAAACAATACGGCAAATTAATAATTATTGGATTGCATTGAATTCATAATCAAATATACACAAATGACCTTTTCTCTAAATTGCGATTTATCAATTTTTGGGAAAATATCCCCTCCTTATTTCAAAATTCTAAGCACGCCACTGTACGAAAGTAACAAAATGTAATAATAGTTGCTATTATTATTCTTAAAACACACATCCGCAATTGGTATCACGCCTTTTAATGAATCAGGTTATGTGAATATCGAAATACGATAATCGTATAACCCGAAGAACTTGCAGCTAGGCAGGTCGTACTTGGTAAAACTAAATCCTAAAAAACAAAGTTTAGGATTTTTTCTAGCTTAATACAAGTCTTCTAAGGCCTTCATGATTAACAGGTATCAAAAGAAAATATTAAGAACCAACGTACTTTTAAGGATCGCTCGCTATCCAAAACAAGCAAAAATAAAAACAACTTAAATAAAACAAAAGTTAAACAGTTAGTACAAAACACTTAAATAAAATCGCAGTACAAAATAATACATCGACGTACATATATAATACCTCTCTATCAGAGATCCTTTCAGATATCTACTAAGGGAATACTGGCTTTTACAATACATATTTATTTTGGTTTTTATCAATAGAGTAAATTATTAAAAATGCAACATTAACAATTTTGAATTTGTCCGGAGTGCGAATCGAAGTACTAATTTAGACTGTGCTAGCATATTATGATATAATAATTATATACACATGCACCTACGCATATATGCGCAGTGTATTTTACACAAATGCATATACATAGAGTATTTACATATTATATAATAGATATAAATAGGTACGTAAATAAGCCGAATATACTACATACATGACGAACCATTCTGTTCCTATATGATTACGTGATCAACATAAAAATAAAAAACATAATTTCAATACAAAAATGTAAATAGGTAAATAATTTATATATTAAAAGATTATACATTACATATTTAAAGACTATATAAGTAGTCTTGGTTGTTCAGCTATTTTACAAATTGAAATTTATTGCCGATTTAACATAATATATGGAAAGTAGTTATGTAAAGGTAAATAGATTCTGGAGGTCATCGGTTATACTTTGCATGAAAGCTATTATACAGCCGTGTATTGATAAATACTCAGTTAATATAATGTTAAGTGTTCAAACTCGAAATAATAATTTTGTAGATTATTTATGATAAATCATATGTAATAAATCATCACAAATTATTTTTAAAAAATCTGAATAGTGTGCAGTGCATAATACATGGCTGATGCCTGATACTGAATTTGTTCCAGAGCATTGTTTTGATCCAGAGTCCGAAAAAATTTCCGTTTTGTGCCAATTGTTGCTCAAGAAGTATCCAAATGGGTTTCCTTTTGGCCGAATTACTTAACGTTTGGTAATGGATCTAATTAGGGGCTTTTTAATTTGTTAACAGTTAAACACAGTATAAAACAACTGATAATAACACTTCAATTTATTTGGATATTGTGTACTTTTCGTAATAATATTTTTCATTTTTTATATTGTTTTTCTTTAAATATATAGGTATTGATATTTTCCGATATTTTTCAAATTTTACCAATATTTATATAAAAAATGTATTAACATTTTTTTTTTTTTACTTTTATTTACAAATATTTATTAAATAAAATAATATGCCAATTTTTTAGGGGTAGCCCTAAATAATTTTCTTTATTTCTTCGGCCGACGAAAATTTTAACACGTCCCCGGATACGTAAAAATCGAATGTTCATTAAAAAAAACCATTGGAACGCAACTAGGGATACATCCATACATAGTTGGGCAGAATCCTTAAAAGATAAATTTAAAAGGTCCATATCCGCTAAAAAAAATATATTATGACATCAAATACTTAAAAATCGAAAATCCGAATCTTTTTGAAATTCAAATCATAATTATTCATATATTTTATATTATGAATTATATTGTGTATTTATGCTATCATATTTAGGTAATAGCATGGTTAGGCATTAACGATTTTATATTTAAATTAACTTTAAACTTAAAATGACACCACGCCAATGATTTCCATTAGTAAAAACATGTTCACAAAAAAAATAAAAAAATTAAATTAAATTTCCTCTTAAAGTGATTTTCGGTTTCAAACATTTACGTTTAAGTTACAGCGATTTAAAAACATTAAATAAAAACATAAATTTTGTATTTCGATATTGTGGTATATAATGAGAGACGAGTAAAAATCCTGGGTCACATCCGAAATGTTGTCCTTTAAATGTTTTATAACAGGTCTTTTAACTCTAAAACCATTTTAAATTGTTTTTTATCATTATATAGAAAAAAACGATTTTAATGATTTCAGAATTGAAAGTCCGAAATAATACTCGTAAAACGATTATATTTTAAAATTTCAAAAACTCCAAACGGTTTCAAAATTGATTTTAGATATTATAAAATACAACTATGTATATATATAAATGTATGAAAATCTGTAGCACGCGATACGGATAATAACGATGTTGCAGTGTAGGTACAATATGACGTGCGCGTGCCGCGCCGTTTCGTTCATCTCCGGACAACGGTGCACGTGCTGCGGAGAGACGCCGCGCACACTCTGTGGACGACGGGCGTCGTGATATATTTATTGCCCGGCCCGTACGCTACAACGTGCGGAGTGATGGGCATAATATTATTATTATTTGATAATGCCAACGAGTATTGGGAAGAAAAAAAAAAAAAACAACCATATACGCGCACGCCCATTATCAGCTGGCCGTTATCGCAGTATTATACGGTGTACGGAATAACAACGTCGACGGTTCAGTGTTTCGGGACGGCCGGGATTTGTACGAAAAGTAATATTATACGACAATAACGAGTCCGTGGGCAATTTTCATTTCATTTTTTTTTCCCAACATTCAATCGCGATAATTATTATTCATCATTCGTCCGGGTCTTTGGTGAATATCGCCGTCATTCGCCACGATATGTACCTGTCCAACCGGCCGTCATTGCCGGCGTTCGTCGGCCGGTTCCGAATGCTCACGGCGTGCCCGCGGTCCCTGTGCACGAGGGTCGTGAACGACGTGCGCCGCGACCGTGGCGCGTACGCCCGCGTGACCGACGACGACTTACGTCACTTCAGGTCATTGCTGGGCGAACCGAACGTGTTGACCGGGTCCAAAAACGTCGGGCCGTACAACGTAGACTATTTGAAACACGTGTCGGGTAAGCCGACACAGCTCCCCACCTACCTCCCCCGTTGGTTGCGACCACTTATACGTATACTTGCGTTGTCGAAAACGAATGGAAAAAAAAAAAAATCCGAAAAATAACGACCTAACGTACCTGTATAACATATATATATATATATGTCTGTTTCTGCCCCGTGTGCTGACAGGAGTGTGAAAAACTGAAAAACACATTGTATTTCGTTATTTACGTAAACATATTATTATATAGGAAGGAGTGGGCACGAGAAAAATACGTTTTCGTTGGACTGGGCCAAAGACCGGAGTTCAAAACTATACTATCAACTCTCTCGTCGGTCTATATTATGTGGGTACGTGTATAGGTACAGTTGTTATCGATTTTCGCCACAATCTGTTTCTTCAAGACCACGTCGTCGTAATACGCGTCATTCATCATCACGTTTTTCTTCCTCTTCCCGTGTTTCCATAGCACTCGTTCTCGTTGTCTTTCCCCCTTCTCGACATGTCCAATTTCAAACTCTGCCCTATAACGGCTCCAAGTCCATTTGACATTTTGACGTAATACTATAATATTATGTGAGCGACAACATATTGTGTATTCCGTCGTAAATGACACAATATCACTAGTACCGATTGTACACTGTACCAGTGTCGGCTCGACCCAGACATATGGTAGAAAATACTACTTTTTTCCAATGATCCCTTTCCCTTGCCTTAGGAAGACGCTACTAACAAATTTTGGTAACGAAATAGTATTTTCGTAATTTCAATGCTACTGAGTCTGCAATTATAAACATCGAGACAAATATTACTATAAATCGATTGAAAGATGAAAACTTTTTCGATATTTTGTTGGAGTTAAATTTCCAAAATCATTTTTTATCTTTTATATTCTTTACGATAAAATAAAATAAAATACTTACCAAATTAAAGTAAATTTAATATAAATAAACCTTGGTGTATAAACGAGTAAATGCTAATTAACGCTATTTATTTATTTAACCTATGGCCTACGTATAATAATACCTCATATTCGAAACATTATCATAATCAATTATTCATATAGAATTAATATTAAGGCAAAACAAACAAAATAATATGATGATAATAAAATATATAAATATATGTAACGATTTTTCATTTTTTTATTATATTAATAAAGAAATGATAAAAAGAAGAGAAAAATCCAATGATAACTTAACCAATCATTCTTTCAAGCTCAATCTTTTATAATATCTAGATTAACCAACCTCTCTCTGAATTAATATAATATAAGGTACTCATCTACGATATAGGCCATTGTTTAGTTATCATTTTCACAGTCACAACTGTTTGATGTCGCAAATCCACATTTGTTCATATCTACGTTACGCACTGCGCCCTTCATTAGTTCAAAATCTATTTAGGAGTATCCATTGTTTTCTTGGGGATCAAATCCTGGCAGATGATTATTGAGCCGTGAACAAAGTGACTGTTTTTAGGTAGCTCTTCTTTTTAATTGTCAGTCGATTTAATAGCTACTTAGGACTCAAGTCAATTAGTATTCAGAATCCTTTCCATGATGGGGTTCTCCTCTTTAGCAGGGCTTAAAACCGGTATCGTAAACGGTATCATATACCGATTAAAACCTTTACAAAATCAAAATCGAAATTGAAATCAAAACCACAACTAAAAAAAAATGGATAACGGTATTGAAAATCAAAACCGAAACAAAAAAAAAAAAACGGATAACGGTATTGAAAATTAAAATCGAAACTGAAATATAATAATATTATGGCTGTATACTGTCCAAAATGAAACTAAATAAAAAATATAATTAATAAAATAAACAAAATATATAAATGGTGCGTTACCCTGTCACCCCCATGCTGTAACATTGAGTTAAAAATAGTTAGGTAGGTATTGTGTTAATTATTACGAAACAAAAAATTTTAACCACATAACCTCGTAACCCATTTGTTGATTAGAATGTTAAATCCAAAATACCAAAAAAATACCAAGTTACAACCGTTTTATATTAGGTATTATAATATATAACTCGGTCAACTTTTGATAGAGAATAATGGTTTATGTATCAAAGTGACTTAATATTAGAAAAAACAAGTTGTATTGGGCACCCACACATATAGGTCAAAAATTTCCCAAAATGTATATTTAAGAATTTAAGTAGACACCTCCAACTTTAAACTATAGTAACTTTACAAAAACATATGATTTAAAGAATTGAAAGAACTATTTCGAGTTACCTTCTATAGGAATACAGTACACACTATCTATAATGTGTGCTTAAAATAAAAAAATAAAGATCAATGAATACTATATCAGGTTAACACAAGGAATAGTGTAATATAATTTCTATAATATTAAGTGGTTATAATCATGGTTCATAAAACGTAGGTATACAAAACATTTTCAAGACCCAAATAGTAAACCACCACAAGCAAAATAAAAACTACAATACAAGAATCAAAATTATCTAAACATAATTAAAATCTAAATTTAATAAATGAGATAAGAAATAAAAATTTGTATTGAAAGTCAAAATTTAAACTACGTTATTTTAAATCAAAAATATAAAATAATGGTTTTGAAAGACAAAACCTAGAGCGAAATTTTTTGAAACCGATATTTTAAATCGAAAATATAAAATACCGGTATGCAAAGCCAAAATAGAAATCAAAATATTTTAAATCGAAATTCAACCGAAAAAAAACGTAAAACCTTTAATCGAAATTGAAATCAAAACCAAAATATTTTTTACAGTTTTAAGCCCTGCTCTTTAGTCGCATACTTGGTGGGGAATCAATAGTTGAACAGATTGGTAAAATAGAATTTTCTAGACACTTTTTTTACTCATTCCTTATAATTTATAGAATATTATCTATAACATGTAGGGATGCCAAGGGAGTTGAATTTAAGGACCCAGAAATCATACGCATTGTTTGATTCTGGTCAATTTTGTTGATATGTTTACTGCTTAACCAAATAGGCATACAGTTATAGTATTCTGCCACTAAATATACTAATGCCAAAGCAGAAGTACAAAATGTCTGAGTGTTTGCATCCCACTTAGTGCCTGACAGCTTGGAAATTATGTTATTTCTTATTCTAATTTTTAATTTTTTTTTTTTGTTTTTTTCTAGATGTTTCCTATAAGTCAGTATTCTATCCAAAGTAACTTTGAGATACTTAAGCGTGTGTTTATATTTTATATTGTAATCTTCAGACTTGATTTTCATTTCAGTATTAACTTAATATTTTTATAATGCCTTGTATATTATTTAGATGAAAAATAGAGCACAAAATTTTCGAGTTTTTGATTTTGAGTTTCTATTTTAAGAAGTAGTTTTTCATTATATTTTATATTTTATATTTTATTAAATATACGGGATAAACCCTTTAGACATAATATATACAATACACATATACACACAGTGATTACAATTTTAGACATAAATGTTTAAATAATAGCTAGACAGTTATA
>JAIPRL010002094.1:0-53754 GCA_025469235.1 Pemphigus obesinymphae | reverse complement strand
GCGAAGCAACAGCTCCATAGTTATGGGATTCACAGGGGATATTCAATCTAAAACTTGCATAACGAAAAAATTTACGCTGAACCCTTTCAAGCTTAAAAGAGTCATTGATGTCGTGAGGATCCCAAATGACGGCACCATACTCTACAATAGGGCGTACAAGTGCACAATAAAGCACCTTACCGGATAAGCCTAACCGAAAGTTCCTACATAATCTTAAGACAAATCCCAGAGTTTTAAAAGCCTTACAACAAATATGCTCAATATGGGGACGCGGATCAAGATTACTACTAAGAATAAACCCTAGATCAGTAACACTGATTATATCCTATATATACTGATATCCTATATATACTATATATCCTATATATACTGATATATAACCTAGACTATATCTAAATCCTCCTCTAATATTTTTTTTTCATAATATAGAATATTTCTTTTAGAGCTATGTCATCAGTATATTGGAATTTTTTAAAAATTGTTTCTGGTATATCGTGAACGTATAAATTTAAAATTTTAGGAGCTAGTATCGGGTCTTGAGAGGGTTCATTAATCATTAGTCATTACATATATGTTAAGCGCAATCTGCTCTCTTTTGTTATTTAGAAATACTTTGAATCTTCGATTAATTATCAATTGAATGACCTGGTCGGATAATATTTGGACAGCTTCAGTATTAGTGCATCTCCTCATACCATATCATAAAAATTCTGCTTCTATGATCTCTCATTCTTAAAGCCTATTTGTTCTGCTGGGAGAATTGTTTATGATTTATCGTTTGGTTTATTCAATTGTATAGTAATCGTTTAGTAGCTTTTAAGAGCAACTTAAGAGAAAGATTCATCTATAAATTGCAGCATTGTCTTCATACTTCTCAAGTTTCTTTATTATAAAGACTTTAGTATTCTTAAACAATTTTGGTAGTTCTTCTGAATTCAAGATTGCATTGTAAAGTTTGACTAGGTATCAGCAAGTGTTTGTACCTGAATAGATAAGAAATTCGGGATGTATCCCGTTTAGACCTAGAATTTATTTTTCTTAGTTCAATTAAATGTTAATTAACATTTTTTCATAGCCCATGATATATAAAACAGAAAATTCGGCATTATCTAATTTGAATCATTTTTAAGTTTTTCGCTACCTAGGTATATTAATACTATATGAGTATTATAGGAATAAAAAAAGCAATTCAATAGCACTATCACCGTTGCACATTTTTATGAAGATAAAAGAATATTATTTAACCACCAATTATTTTAGGTGCCCCTGACACCTGTCTCTCTACAACTATCCTTGTCCGAATATAATATAATATAAAAATTATATAATATATTATATTATATGCATATAGTTTACAGCTACCTTGAAGTTATTCTTACATCCCATATAATATAATTACCAACTTTTAAGAATAAAGTAAATACAAAATTTAATGTTCATTGTGTATATGTACTCCAAAAAATATTACAGTTTTTCATTAAATGTTTGTATAAAACTAATTAATGAGAATTTATATAAAACATACAATAAATAATTTAAGTAAAAAATTCTAATTTGAAAAAAAATATGAGTAAAAATGTTATGAACCAACAAAAAACCATTTATTTTTGTTTTAAATATAAGGGTTTTGGAATCCCCTAAGGAATTTTTAAATATTAAAATTTCAAATTGTGATGCTTAAAATGTAGTGTATAATCGATTTTAGAACCGAATCCTCTAATTTAGTTATGACCCCTGGTTCAAACACAGTTGATAATCGACTTTGGATAAGATAATCTAGTCTATTATTATTTTTAATTAAATATTAAAAATCTTAAATATATACAATGTATAACGTTTTATATAAAAATAATAAACACTAAAAAAAAGTTAAAATTTTTAAAATTTTTTGTTTTAAATCTAATTATTAATTAGAATAACTTATAACATATAATTAAATGTTTAGTTAACACCTAAAATTATTAATTTCCATGCGCTGTTGTTAATTTGATATTTATTTTTACCATGAGTAATATCAATATATCAATATATCAATATCAATGCATGAATTTTTACCATAATGTTAAATTCTATTCCTGTGTATCTATCACTTGAACCTGTATGTATGAATCTGTTTTAAGCACTCCAAAAATCTTCGCATTCAGGCCATTTTATTTCATTTACTCCCAAGTTATCAATATTCGGTCTTTCCATCTTCAATTTTAGCTTTTCGAATTTCCCTCCTCTTCCAAAGGATCTTATATTCCAGGTATCTATTCTTTTCTACCTCCATTTTAGGTCTCTTAAAGTAGTCTCCAACCCGGAAATCCAAATGGAGACAATTTTACGTCCGCAATTTTTACATTGAGTAGGAATTTCATTCTGCATATACTAGGAATATTAATGTGGTGGTTTCTCGTTTCCTTCCACATCGTAGTACTATAATCATGAAGACGTCCTTGATCTTCACCTACAGCTTTTTGGTATGTAACTGTAACGTCCCACTGGTCTCTACCTGCAACTAATACTGGATTAGTAGGTGCCCTCATCCAGTCCCTTTTTATCACCTCTTATGACCAGCAGAGAATACTCTGGGTCTATTCTATTAACCCGAACCCAGACAGGACTTTAAACATAATTTTCAATCAATCAATAATCATATTTTGTTAATAATTCAGATGAATAATTATAAATTTTATATAATACATTTAAACGGACTAGTTTTAAAAATTATACCGTAAAAAAATTAACTTGTAACTTTTATTCTAACTTAAGTTTTTCTTCAACTAAGCCGACTAAGTTTTAACTTGACTAAATGAAGATTTAAAAAATTTAATTAAATTCAGTATTTTGACATAATTAGTTTATATATTAAATTAATTTGACTTTTGCATGTTGACAAAAACAACCAACTAGGCCAGCTTTGGGAACAACCACGCTGAAATACATATCGAAATAATCGTTTATCAAAATATTGAAATATGTTCACACAATTCAGTTTACAGACAGTGAGATTTTGTGTCCCCAAATATAATTTCAGGTTGGCCAAATCATTAATATTCGTAACTGTAAAAATATGTATATAATATTATAATATAAACTGTGTTTGATTATGCATGTATTCGAATATAATATTACCAAAACATAAATTGTATATTTATTACAATTCATTGTAATCAAATTAGTTGTAATTTTTTTTTTTAATCAAACAAATAACGAATGTATTCGTACTATTCGTATTGTTTATATTGGTATTATTTAATTGACGTGTGTGTTCAAAAACTCCCGTTATTATATATATATATATATATATATGTAGTGTTAATAGATGCACGGAGGTGTCTGGTGCTCATCACCAGTGTAACATTTTCAACCCCTGCGAAATTCATTCCGAATTACGCTATTGAATGAGGATGTGTACGTTTATTTATCCCTGAAAAATCCCCGAATAATGTATGAACGTATCTATTGTATTATTTACGCCACAGATCGTATACGTGCGTACGTGATGTGTAACAACGATTGCAACTTACTACTCTTGTGCGCTTCGGTTCGCGAAATCCGGTTGATAGACGACCGAATTCGTAACGCGATCGTCCCGCCAGCCATTATCATAACCATTACCATTATTATTATTATTATTATTATTATCGTATAGTATTTACTTATATAATATGTACATAGCTAAAGTATATACTCGTATGTATAATATATAATACATAGAACGAGTCCAGATGACTCGTTATAAATTATTTTTCGATTACAACCGGAGTACGCGTATACTACAATTTACATTACGTTCGATGTATTATTAATATGTTCGATTGTTGTATGTTATATATAGGCGAAAGTGAGCTGGTGTTAAGACCAAAAAGCACGGAGGACGTGTCGGAAATACTGAAGTACTGTAACGCTAAGAGCATAGCGGTTTGCCCCCAAGCGGGTAACACGGGCCTGTCGGGAGGTAACGTGGCGCTATTCGACGAGGTGGTCCTATCCACGCAGCGGATGAACGATATAATTAATTTCGATCCCGTGTCCGGTTAGTAGTTGATACACGACGTGTGTATGCTATATAATAATAATTGTTGTTATAAGTCTAGTAATAATAATAAAATAAACGTGCGCGTGTGTGTATATTGTAATATTATAATAATATATTATAATACCTATATAGTATATATACGAACCTGCTTCGCTGATGGAAAAAGCCGGTTTTGACCGTAGTGTCGGCTGTGGTATTCGGTATATAATACAATCTACATGACGATGAGTGTAAAATAAAAAAATAAACCACTATGGACCAATAATAATCGTAATCATCGTAATATATTAAGGAAATACGAGCGTTGTGTGTTTGACAAACGTTTCGATACGCCACTTTTCGTTTGTGTGCGGCCGCTACGGTTCTCGCATGGTCGGCGGCATCAAAAACTATATAACATGGGTGGCATATTATACCTGTAATATTATAATATAGTATACACTGACAAAAATTTCAGTGTATATAGGGTAGTTCGTGGTGTTTTCCATCATCATATACAGAGTGTCTACGCTACAAAATATATAGTATATAGACGTGGGTCCAAGGCGGGTGCTGTAGTTATATATATATGTTTCCCAGTCACATTTTTTAATAGCTGATCGTGTATTATCTCCTCCCCTATTTAGGTTATATTATAGATTCACACCTGGTATAGCCTAATCTTTTGAAGATACAAAGATGACAAAAAAAAAAATTGGTATGTTACTTAGGTGTTTTATGTATCATTGCAGAACAAAAAAATGCAGATGGATAAAACAAAATAATGGATTATCACATTTAAGCCTGCAGGTACCAATCCTGTTTAATATTTATACCTGTAATGATCAACTAATTGAGAACTTAACGAAACACTTTCTTTACGTCGATGATTTAGCCGTTACTACTCGGGGAAATTATTTGAAGAGGTTGAGGATAACTTGAATGTAATACTTAGTAATATGACGTAATATTACAATAAAAATGATCTCAGACCAAATCCAGTAAACACACAAATAACTGTATTCAATTTACAATAACTAATAAGTATGCAAAGCGCAAATTGAGAATCAACTGGCAAGAGACAGATCTACAACATTGTGATGAATCCAAATACTTAGGCAACAAGTTAGATCGAGTCCTTACGTATAAAGTATACTACAAGAATATAAATATAAAATAGGAATAAGGAATGGATTACTCCGGAAATGGGTTGTGCCTAACTGGGATGCAGACCCTCATCTTTTAAGAACAGAAGCTTTAGCTTTATACTATTCAACGGATGAATACGTTTGTTTTAGACTCATCCTAAGAAGATAAATGTGGCCCTACATGTAACTAACCGAATAATTACGGGATGCTTGAGATACCACTTAATCTTAACTTAAGATGAGAGGTCGAAAAAACAGATATAAAACATCCATTGTATGGCTATGCTCTTATGTATAGTGGACTTAATCGATAAAAAAAATCCATAAAGACAACGTCCAATCTATTACAAGCACTTGAAGTGACAAGAATAGAATAATGGATAGAGAAAATGAAAGATCACCACTCGCAGATAATTAAGAATTCGAAAAAGAGCTTAACCATGAAATAATCTACCATAGACTAACAAAAACAGGAAGGACAGCGGAGAATTATAGATGAGGACAAATGTGATTGTGGTGAGCAGCCAAACCTAAGGAATTTTCTTACCCATTCATTGTTCTTCGCTAAGTATAGAATTCAGTAGTGACCCGTGGGGAACAAATATTTTACCCCTTTCCCATTACCCAATCATCATAACTTATCAAACCTTATTCCTATTTTTGATTCATCAAGTTTACCTTAATAAACTGGTGATAAAATATATATAGTATATAAGAAAAACTTTTAATATACCTATATTAATGCTATAATGCTTATGTCCTACATACTTAAACAATTTAATCTCTAAACATCTTTTATTTCCTATAAATAATGAATAAAAAAAAATATATAGTGATGAAAATGTATTCATTTAAATACATGAATTTATTATGTATAGGTACACTTAACACCATAATACATATGCATATGTTTCTATTGATTTATTGCTTTTGATTAATTATGAAAAATAAGCGCACCAAAAAGATGAATTTTAAGTAGGCATCAAGTCGATATTAAAATATAATATATGCATAATAAAATATTGTTTATTGTGTAATGTGTATTATTACAGATGACAACGACGACGATGATGAAACCAGACCGCAATAAAAATAACTCTGGCACAATTCGTTTGTACCCGGCATCATCGTGTAATTCGTGCCAACAAGGGGGGACAATTTTTAAGTTGTACACTGTTGATTCGGATACAACGAAATTATCTATAATTATATATACAATTAATTGTATGTACCTAAATTAATATTAATAATCGTATATACGATTAATCGCTTGGAACTTCGCATTTTTTTCGGTAGTTGTAAGTTATATTGATTATATTATTGACAAAATATTATATTTTTAATTTAATTAAGTTTTTGGTAAATCATTTTCTTTTATTTAATATTTGGGGTGGGGCAGCTCTAGTAACTGATCTCCTCACTAGGTGTTTGTGCCGGAGTGCAAGACACCGCCATTAAATTTTTGTATTTTTATATGCGCCGTCAAAAGTTGTCGGGTTGTTCGTTCGACGTCAGCTGTCGATTTTGCCGAATAGTGGAAGTAAAATCAGTCTACGAGCTTCCAAAGCCTTAGTCGCGTTGCGCAAACCGGTATATTCTACTTTAGAACAAAGTGTAGAACTATAGAAGTAGACATAACTATAAAGTATGGACTGAGACCCGAGAAATTTAAAAAAAATTAAATGCAAACATCAGATCGAAATTATTGCCACTGCGTTTATAATAATATGATTATTAGAGAAATTGATGTATACAACCATAGGTCTATAATAAAATGTACTATAATATATTATGGATGATAGTTCTTGGCAGTAGATATGAAAATTTAACAAAATATGCATAGTGTAATTGAAATGAGAATATTAAGTTGGATATGTAGTAACTATAGAGGAAAAATATATTTTAGAAAATGGATAGAGAGAGCTCTATAGATGGTTTTGGGTAATTGAGATAGTAATGTATTATACGAGGATGTCTAGTATAAGAGTGAGAAGTGTAAGACTATATAATGTGAAGTTATTAGAGCTAAGGTATGACATACCCAGTGCCGGATCTAGGGGGGGGGGCGAACCGGGACACTTAATTTAATTAAATAAAATATTAATTTCTTTAGCGTCTCGATATTTTTTTGGAATGCCAGGTGGTTCCTTTGCTCAACTGTATCTTTGTACACCATCGTTTATTGAATTATTCAGAATACAAAATACATATATTTCTTTAAACATTCTTCGGGATTTTACAAATATTAGAGCTGTGTATGTAAATCATTGTAACAAATTGATATATATATGTATTAATTTTGTAAAAAGTTTGCGATATGTGTGTGCGCGATATCATTACAATATTATATACTATGCTAATTGAATTTAAAAAAATTATGATTGTTCAACTCCTTTTCGGTGTAACTCACTATAGAAGCAATGTCTTTTTAAGTGTAAATCACCCAAAATAATGTTTAAAATATTTAAATTTCAGTAAGAAGCGTTATCTAACATATTTTATTAAATCTTTACATTTTTTAAAATTCAATACACTTTTTTTCTAAAAAAAAATATATATATTTATACCTATACCCAATATCTACTATTATATTTAATTTTTTTCTCAGAGCCCTTACAGGTCTATTGGGTTTCTTAAAATGCAAAAACAATAAACTAAAAATAATAGTAATTAACTACAAATAAAAATAAATTTATATGAAAGTTTATTAACAATGAATAATATAAAAGATAGGCAAAAAAAAAAAAAAAAATTATAAACATGATAAAAATATAAAAAACTTGCAAATAAAATGTACAAAGTCAACAATTTATTCTAAAAAATTATTTCAAAACTTCTCCATAAACTACATTTGATGTTCTTCCTTCTGGTACCAAAATAATTAAACCTTATGGTGTGCTAACTCTGGAGCATGTCACCTAAAATTGTCCATGAGAAAAACAATCTTCTCTGACATCGATTCCAGCAATTTTCAACGTTTGACCTTGCGACTTATTTATGGTCATATCGAAACACACTTTAACGGGAAATTTTACTCTCCTGAATTGGAATTGATACCTAATCTGATGGTATCATGGGTATGCGAGGAACAATAACAGATTCGCCTTTTGATCCAGTGATAATTTTAGCTTCTATCAGATTTTTTGAAGAGCAATTATTACATGCAGACCTGTACCATTGCATAACTTAGGTGGACAAAGATTTCTTAGAAGCATTATTGGAGTACCAACTTTTAAAGTTAGCAAATGTGGTGGAAATCTAGAAGGAGTGAACGAATTAAGAAATTCTACTGGATAATTGACTGCATTATCTACTTCTAATACTGAATTTATAGATCTGTATTCCATGGTTTTTGCTTAAAAAGAATCTAATGATATTTTATTTATTTTTGCTGCTGTATCATTTTTTGATGTTAAAATGGCTCTCGCATAATCAATCTATGGATTTCTCCTTGAGATTTTCAATACCAAAATAATTTTTTTCTATTATATCTTTTAAAATACTTAATACTGTACCTAATTCTGAAGATAAAGTAATTTTTTAACTTTTATATTTTTTGTAAGGAGTTTTTTTATTTGAGGCCACAGATACGAATACTTTATGCATGCTGACACCTCATTAGCGCGTTTCCTCTAAGTATGACTGGTAGTGTTTGCCGAAAATCTCCAACTAGTGACACTGTAACTCCTCCCATTATTAAATTTGAAAGACAGCTTCCAATTCTTTCTTATGTGACATTGAAGTTTCATCCCAAACAGTAAGCTTACTTTCTTTCAAAATGTTTGCCTTATTTGATTGTTTATTAATTTTACATGAAGAAGTCTTGATGACATTTAGATTTAGAGGCAACTTAAATAGTAACTGAGCTATCTTCCCTCCATTTAAAAGTGTAACCGCAATGCTTGATGATGCAGCTGCTAAAGCAATGCTATAATAACTTTTTACATTAGCCAAAAGTAAATTAATCAAGTGTGTTTTCTAATTCCACCAGAAGCATCTGGCATCAAAGGCAAAATATAACCTTTCCTGAATTCGATTCTATACTGTCTAAAACTTCTTTATAAACTAATAGTTGTTCGTCAGTTATAAAAACTTCATTTATCGATACGATCTAGTTCAAAGCATTTATATCATAATTTGTTTCTCTCAAATATTCTCTATTCTCTAAAAGTCCTCCAGTTCTTGTGGGTGATAGTAAGCCATATATTCTTTTAAATTCAAACCCCCTATATTTAAAACAAAATATTCAAGCATTACCAAACACTTATTGTATATTTCTTCATTTGTTATAATATTTTCTAGCTGCTGCCTGAAGTATTGGTGAAGAATATCTTCTGAAAGATTATCTTTGTACTTATTCCATAGGCTCAATGTGTTTGAGGGATGGCAAAATATAAATATTACACTAAAAATTGCTCGTATTTTATAAGGTGAATGACATATTGCTGCTTCTTCTAAAGTAATGTACCATTACTCATCTCCAATTTTGTGAAACACTAAGAGTATAAATAGGTAAATATATATAAAAATGACCACTAATAACATTTCCAGTTAGACGCATAAAATGTATATGTACCGAATTTCGCATAAAGATTTTGGTGGTAATAAACTTCAAATAAAAATGAATAAATTCTATTTGCTGCAACCAATTCGCAAATACCATCATAGACTGAAGAATAGACATTTCACGGGCATAATCTGTAGAAGATAGGAAATTATCGCCATTTGAATTGTAAGACATACAAGTTATGTCATTCCAATGAACAGTCACATGCAATTGTATTTCGTATCTCCTAGCACCTTTCTTGGTCATTAAATAAATGATAAGAAATTGATCGAAAAAACTATTTGAGGTGTCAACAGGTCGTTTACAATAATCTCTTTAATCATATTTTTAACGCTCCATCTAATTATAAAATATAAAATATACTACTACTATTAATATCATACTAAATTATGTTACCCGAGGAACTCGAATACCTCTATATTAAATAAATAACTCTATATTATCGGTTTTTATCCTATACAATTTACACGTAAAATTTTGTTTTGTCCATTTCAATCACTTAAAATCAATTTTTCAAAATCCTTTTTTATCCTACGCCTAGACTATGATACAAGCACATCCTGAAAATTTCAAGTCACTAGCTATCATAGTTTAGGTTATGCGTCAGTCAGTCAGTACTTCTTCTTTTATATATTTATATATAGATAATTATATGACACATATATTCTGAATATAAAACAACATGTAATTATTAAAAATTGTATTATTATTATAATTAAAAAAACGTTGCGAAAATTTTATTTTTAAAATGTATTTTGTGGTCACAGATTATTAGACAAGCAAACGATGGCCGGATTAGTTTAGGGTTCTCCCCTCCAAAAAAAAAAAACGCATTACAAAAACAAGAAAATATTAGTAAGCAAAATGAAGATCATGAAATTTTTTTCAAAATCTCAAATTATTATCTATATTCTCCCCCCTCCAAAAAAAAATTCCTGCCTTAAATGCATATATATTTAATATTATATTAACATAATACACTTGTTTAAATACTTCGATTATTTATATGGATCTATTTTCAAACAAAACGATTAACCGTATTATATTTATGTATACTCGTATAATATACAACATGCAAACTGCGTATACCAACTCACGAGATAGTTTCATAGTTTCATTTGCATAATATATAATAGTGAACTTTAGTGACTAGCGATATTTCATATACATATTTCACATGTACACCGCATAACTTTCATCAAAACTTATTATGCAATATAATAATTTATGACACAAAAAGTTAAATTATTTTTCCCGAATTAAATACAGTGGTGATAGCAAACATGGGTCTTGGTCGTTACTTTATAGAATTTTATACTTAGCGGATATTTATAATTTTTAGTATTGCAGGATATGCAATTGTGGTCCTAAATTTGTAATTATGATCAGTTACACATTTAAAAGTATCTTCAAGTATATTAAGGAAGTGAATGGTAGACTTATAGTGTGAAATAAGCACTTTAAGGTTAAGGATTATGGATTAGTAGGAGTAAAACAGATTATATATAGTTAGATTTTGGCAAACTATTAAGAGGCTTAAGTATTTTGAATATGATTTGCAGAAAGATAGTGGTTTCGAGGAAGATATGAAACATAGTATAAAATGTGGATGAATGAATTGTAGATAAGCGGCAGGTATTTTGTACGACAATTACAAAACAGTGGTGGGCCTGCACTGATATACGTATCAACATTTTGAGTAATAAATAGATAGTGGTGATGATGTAAATGAGATTGAGAGGTTCAAATATTTAGGATATCTTATGCAGAAGGATTAGTGGCTTTGAGAAATATTTAAATACAGGATAAAGTGTAGAAATACGTTAGGTATTTTGTATGATAAAGGAATCCAAATAGGCTAAAAGTTCAATTTTATAAGGCTGTGGTGGTGAGGTCTACAATAATATACGGTTCTGAATTTTATATGGTAGGTAGGAAAATAGAACAGAGAATGAGTGTAGCAGAGATGAAAATGTTAACGTGGATGATCGGAGTGACTAGAGAAGACAAAATAAGGAATGAGTGTATAAGAGATAGTATAGGAGCGACTTTAGTAGTAGAAAAAATTTAAATGGCTCGGACTTTGGCTTGAATGGCTTGAAATGAGGGAAAATATAAATTAGTAAGATATTAGTAAATGATAAGTATGTAAAAGGAAAGAGAGTGTGAAAAAGACCGTTGTATATGAAAGAAAGTGATATGAAAATGATATTAGTAATGAAAATGCGGGAGATTGAGTTAGGTGAATGTCGATAAATAGGTTGACCGGCACCAAAGAGCTGAAAAGAAAGCGAATTAGAAGGAAAAAATAAGAAGAATATTAATAATAATGGACATAATATAAAATTATTCCTATAGAGTCTATACTATGGTTATTAGCCCAGTTTTCAGCAATTAGCTTTTTGGTCCTCTCAAATTTGGCCGACTTTCAAATAAAACGAAATTACATTTTTACAGTACTGCAAGTAACAAGCACGGTTATCACTACAGAAAACCAATATAATTATAGTACATAATAGTGTATAACGTATAGATACTACGCAATATTATTTATTTATTTCTTTATTAACAAATATAATGTATACATTCTGTTTCGTAGGGGTGTTGGTGTGCCAGGCAGGTTGCGTGCTCGAGTCGTTGATGAAGCACGTGGAGGGCCACGGGTACATGATGCCATTGGACTTGGGGTCGAAAGGTACTTGTCAGATCGGTGGCAACGTGTCGACCAACGCCGGCGGCATACGCGTCATACGGTACGGTACGCTGCAGGGGTGCGTCTTGGGTCTGGAAGCTGTAAGTAAACATAATAGAAAAATAACACACGAGCGTATAAATCGTCGCCTGTGCAATTTTGTCAAGGAGAGTGGCACATATAGATATACTCGAAGAACCGAATAACTGTATATACATATATATATATATATATATATATTATGTCGCCCCCGCTCGACGGTTCGTTAGGTCCTGTGCTCGATTTGTGTGTTTTACACATCCTCCGCCGTCCTATCATTTTATTCGATTGACAGGTTCATATACTGTATATAGTGAAAGGGACACAGGTATATATGTATACTGTAGTGTGGACCCCCAAGAGGATTTCGTGTGTGCATCCGACCGGAAAACCCTATGGGGGTTTGTCCTCTTGCACGATTTACACACACTCCCGCAGTGTTTACACATACTATTATCGCTTGTGATGCACAAACATATTTATAATATAATGTACCCATAGGCTATATGTGTTAAGGGTGACGATGATCACTGTGGCAAAAAATGCGACGACCATGGTAAATACTGAAATACGAAAACCGTTGTACACAAAATGTGCGATACTTTAAATATTATAAGAATACATATACTGTGTGCACTCATACTGTCCAGTGAACTATTGAAAAGCTATATTGTATTTTGTCATAATCAGACTTGTATACTATGCTTGTGTAGAATAGCGAGTGAAGGAACATCAAATGTCAATCGTTGAGAAAATGAGTAATGGGTATGTTTTTTTCTCGTATACTTTTACTCGGTAGATACATATACCAAATATATAAATATATCACTATAAAGTTAATGTAATTTTGAAATCGAGCTTTGACGTAGGTACCTACTAAATAAATACGGTTTTATCTCGTGAAACTATGAAATCGATCAAAATGGACGATCAGTTAAAACTGCAGTCTGGCAGGGCAATTTAATGACATTTTTTCACTCGGGAGCAACATATATTAGCCACCCCTTCGCCTACAAGTCCCATATGGTAGAACATTTTTGAAATTAATATTGGGTAGTATAGTATACATAATAATTGTATTGGAGAAATAATGTACATTTTTCTTTATACATAAATATCCCACCGTTGCCCTTCAACATTTTTTGCGTATTTGTCCGTCTCCGACATACCTATACATATTTTACATATTTTTACATATTGTATACTTGTACTCATATGTATTTATATATTATATTATAGTGGTGCAAATTATTTGTAATTTCTTATGAATATACATTTATGCAAGTAACCACAATTTTCAGATTCGTGAGAAATGGGTAATATATAAAAATAATAACCAATATGTCTGTATAACGTTTATTCTAACAATAAAACGTATATAACATCTCAACAAATGTAATTGTATTAAAATTATCCTAATAAGGCTATGAATGTTAAATAGTATTTGAAATATTATGAAGTACCTTTTAAATATTTGTATGGATATAAATTTATAGTTTATAGGAAATTAAAAGCATAGAAATGATTAAAGAAAAGTAGTTCCAGTAGTAGTTTAAACTAACATTTTAATGAAAAGGTTTCAATAAAAAGTCGTTATCCTACGGATCACGATTAGGTGCCTACGAGTATATGATTGCATTATTTTGTTATTTACTTATTATGTAATTTTTCTAAGTTTTTATAGTATAATAAATATACACTTGAGTTAAGATAAATATTATAAATTAATTTTAATAATTTATGTAAATACTTGAATATTAGGTAAATTCTTAATGTTAGATATGCTTTAATTAAGCCACCGTTAAACAAATTTTACTATCTGCTTTATAATAACTAATAATTAAAACAATTATTATCTTCCAAACTTCACAATTCGGCCTCTCCCCTCACCACACTACTGTTTATATAGCAATTAATAATCACTAATTGTTTTAAATATTATTTGGGAAATAAAATAATAATATTAGAAATTTAAATTTAAATAAATTCGTGCTAAATAATTTATAAAAAAATATCTATTAAACGCATTGGTCAAACAAAAATAAGAGTTTTGAGGTATTATTTAATATGTTTATCCTATAGGGGTACAGAAAAAAAATAAAAAAATATCTTAATTAATAAAATAAATTTGAAATGTCCCGATGTTAATTTAATTAAATTAATGAAATTATATTTACTTCAATACAAAGTAAACTTTCAATTCAAGCACTGTTAGCTATAGTTTTAAACACTTCAACATAAATAAGAGTACAAGACACAGTGGAATAGAGAGATTTACATTTTTATGATTATTATGATTAGTAGCCGGCGTAATATACCTCTAGGTCTAGGTATACATTTTACAAAATAGGAAGTTTCGGCGTAATCGATAAAAATATAAACCCTTTTTCAGTGCCTATCTAGCTCAAATTTGAATATATTAAAAACATTATTTTACTACTATGTTATATTAAATGATCTTAAAGACATATGATTTACCTAAGTCTAGTTATCCAACATATTACAAGTCCGCATAATTTTTAAAAATAATAAAAGCTTTCACCGACCATTAAAATTTGAATATTTTGGACTTTGGATCGATAAATGTCATGTATAAATGTATTTGTTAAGTAAATACAAATTTAAATAATTATTATATTATTAAATTATTAAAAAAAGGTTAAAAAATATTTTAAATAGGTGCAATTCGCTCGTAGGGTGTAAGTAAAGGTGGACGCACTTCGCTTATCGGATAGGATACTCTTGGTAGATGTAAATGGCATTCGAAAATAACGATTCTAAGCGGAGCTATGGTGTTACTACTATACATAACTATTAACTATTAATATTAATTATGTTATTCAGTATGTTTAACATTATATCAAAAGAGCAATCCAGTGGCGTGTTTACAGGGTAGGTTGACTATGCTCGGACCTATCCAATTATTATTTGATCTTTTTTTCATCACACGTAAAAATTATTTTAGTAAAATATATCAGATATTATAGGAGAGGATGGAATGATAGGATATGGCCTGGTTATTTTTAAACTCTATAACTTCTTAAATTTTAACAACCAAAAGTCCAAAGTCGACTAATAAACATTCACAAACGATTCCAAAAATAATTTTTGAAAAGTTTTGAAGTTGGCGAGCTAACTTCAGATTGTTCAGCAACGGTGATGAAGTTGTTATTAATAATATAAATAATATAATATTATAATATAATTAAGGCAATAATTATTGATAATAAAATTATTATCTATGGTGGCACTAATCACTATTATCAAATACATTATAGTATTTGCTATTAGACTTCTAGGAGGAGTTTTTGTTTGGAATTTAAATACTATTAAGTGATAATCACTTAAGGTGGTTAAAAACAATATTTCATTGATTTAGACATATTATATATTATTCTTTATATTTTAAGTCTAACGAAATTAATGCTACTTAGAACAATTTTAAACCCAGAAGCCGTTACCCTCAAAACTAACTAATGAGTTATTGGTAACCTCTTGTTTTTATTTTTTCAAAAAAATCGTTTATTAATATATGTATATGTAACCACTTAATACTAGTTACCAGTTCTCAATATTTTTTTTTGAAGCCATAAACAACCATGCTTATAATAAAAAAATAGACTTAATTACAGAAAGTACAATGACCAATATATACAAATTTTCTTTCCGTATCCTAGGCCAAATCTTCCTACTGAAGTATTGTACAGAACACAACGGGCATACCCAAATATTTTGAAATGGACACGCCACTGGAGCAATCCTAGAAAAAAATGTGATTTAGTGTGACTTTCTCAATATAATAAAATATAATATTTATTTAGAATAATTTGATTATAAATACATAACTATAACTTTCAAATATACATTTAATATATTTTATTTAAAGTTTAAATCCTATATTGGCTCTTTAAAACTAACAAAATATTGTAAGAACTCTTTGATTTAATTGTTGTATATTAAAATCCTATAAACAATAGTAACATAATTAAACAATCATATGACATACAGTTAAATACAATTGACAATAATAATCATACAATATCAAATAATGTTTGGTAAATTTAGAAATTGGCAAATACTATAATTTGTATAAATGTATAATTATTGAATATACATATATCTTATAGGTATCGTATTTTCGTCATATGTTGGTAGTTTTCCCTTACGTGTTCATAGCGATTTATGAACTTTTTTCAGAAAATTATTACGTTTTAATTTTTTGACTTTTTTTATAGTCCTATTTTTAATTTTCAAAATATGGTAAACATATACTTATATAATATATGTATATTAATTGAATATTATACAATAAAATAAAATGTATTTAATTGCGAAATTAGTTTTATATCTGATTTTTGTTCATTATATTGTGATTTAGTACGTGTAATAGAATATTTATTGAACATAATTTCAATTTTGTGTAGATATTTATCACACAAGTATACATTTTATACTGAATTTTAAGATTTCACTTGCATAACACCTGTTACTCCCATTTTTCATGTTACTACAGCGAGAGTGGAAAAATATTTCGACTATTATATTTCAACAATACAATAATAATTCGATTTACGTATTTTATTTTTTATTTATATTGTAGTCTACCGCACGTAGCCATCATAGTGAAGTTTTAATATATTTGACTTACCACAATATTTGACAATAACATGCTCAATCATATTAAATGTTATATTTTTTATTCATAAATAAGTTTTATCATAAATAGCTAAAACTAATTATTATCTTTATTTCTATTTTCTTATTATTTCTTAAATTTACTTTATAGTTTGGTCGAATGTTACCAGTATGCATATACTATACCTATTACATTTGGTAAATTTTATTTATTTATGTCAAACCGTGTCAAAATGTACCCTTATTTTATAACGCAATTTAATAAGTGTTTAGTGACTTAAAATTATACTTACAACAAAGTTATATTTCACAGAAAATCTTGTAAAAATATACATTTTGAGGACTTCAACTCTGGAATACTTATGTGTTTTGTAATTGAATGAAAAAGAAGTTCTGAAATAGAATCATCCTGAAAGTTTTCCAGCTGTGAAAAATTTATTTCGTGTATTTTTAACCATGTCAATTTTCCAACTACTTCAATAACAAGAAAAACTTTAATAACTTCTCTTTACGATGTTTATATTTTTTTTTTGGATACGATCAAATTTATTGGAAGAACGCATAAATGCACTTACGTCTTACATCACTTATAACCAGCGCTGGATAGGGATTAGGGCTCTATCAGCCCACCGAGTTTTACGATTTCTACTGTCCCAAAAGAAATATTTGATCTTTTCAAAGAAATTATAATGTACTATAGAGTACCGGCTATTGAAAATCTTCAAAATTTCACTTTGTTCTCTTATATTTTTTGCTACACATTACTCAATTGGCCCATATATCGTGCAGTTCACCGAATTGAACTCGGTAACTCACCGGTCCTATCCGGGCCTGCTTATAACATTCATTGTTATCACATTACAGGGACTAATCAGTAGCCACGATAAAGTAATAGACAAAGACTTTGTGTTATAATTTGTATTTATGTTATTACTGCAATATACTACGATGTTATTTACATTTTTAAATATTTTACACTTGACAATATATATAATACTGGATATTTGGATTCGTGACTGACGATAATTCATGATTCACGGACGATTTTTCATAACAATAATAACGTTAATCATTTGAATAGTCGTATAATAATAAATTAATATTCATATATTGTAAAAATATGTTATTTTTTTCATAATCCGTTCAGAGTACATGCCAGGAAGTAAAAACGGAATCATTTTTTCGGGTTCCGAGTACCCAACCGGGTCCTAAACCGGTTACGATTTTTTCGGGTTTTAGATTCCGGGTTACCAAGTTTCAACCCGTCTTGACTCCCTGGGTATGGGCGCTACGGTGTACTTGATAAAGACTATACACTATGCACACTAAAACTTCTAAATTTTCCAAAATAGCGTTTGTAAATAATTAATCGTTTTAGAATTACAAAAATGTTAAACTCAAACCTGTTATTTATGAACCAAAGATTGTTCAAACCTTGTAATATTATTATATTCACGAAGTTTTCATTGTTTCAACAATTTTATATTGTCAAACTGTTTCGCGTGTTTCTCGGAGTTTTGGTTATCAAAATATTATAATACACCTACACTTGGGTATAATACACACACACACACACACATATATAATGCACGTTTACAACGGACCGAACTGTTTAAATAATCCCTAACGTTTGAAAATTTAAACATGCAAAACGAAAAATAATATATTTTATTAAAAGCTTAAAACAAAACGAAAAAACTGCTTGTTTGTTTAGTACAAACGCACAGCCGGGGGCCCAGTACCTGGGGAGGAACCTTCCCATCGATAGTTGATTATAATCTTTCCATTTTCGAGCGATATTATTATACACAATTCACATAATATACATCATGTATATACTAAATATATATAATACATAATAGGTATGTGTGTTATACTACAGCTATATATAATATAGTTCATAATAATGCTATATATTAACACCAGCGAAACCTCGCAAAACACGATCACACGACACGAACGTTTCCGCCGCAGGGAGTCCGACTAATTGACGTGTAAAAAAATAGAAAAGTATAAATAATTAACACGCATCACGCCGACCGTCGTTCGTATACGACGAATAAATTAAAACTACCGTCCCGATTTCGGGACAAACAGGGTTCCTCGCGCTCGTTATTCTTACGAAGTAAACCTCCTTCTTTATTTATATTTCTGAAAACAAAAAGGGGACCCTGAAAATCCCTGTCAATATAACATAAATGTTTTATTATACATTTCGTATAATGCGACTGTCGGATACGGTTTATTTTCGCGTGATATTACGCAGAGGAAATATATATCGCGTACTATATTATATATACGTATACCTTGTAATTTCTATAATAACGGTGTATTTCCTACTGCAGTTACAGGGTAAATAGTGCTGGGCGTGGAAAAGAAATCTAAATTTTTTTTATATTAGAAATTTTCGTATAACATTCAGTGTATCGATAACTAATAGTAATTAGACACAAATCATGCAAAACGTTAAGTATGTATAAGGTCAAGTCTTAAACCTTCGTCAAAAAATTTTTTTCTCAATAGCCATAACTGTAGACATGCGCACAGGTGCAGCAGGATATATTTTCGGCTTTTCGCTGCACCTGATCGGATTGATAATGGCTTTTAAAGGCTGATTGGGTGGCCGAAAATGTAAATGATTATTACAGTAGTTTTTATGAAATTACTTGTTAAAACAATATATTTTAAAACGGCATACATTTTAAACGTAATTTTCCGGTAGTTATTTTAGTTTAAATAGAATATATAAATATTATATTATTTTTTTGAAGAAATAAAGGGCCTGTGGTACTATTAATTTGTGAACCGTTATAAATAAGGCCGGTAAAAATATTCGCTGTACCCAGTGGTAGATCCTAGACGGACAAATGTGCATCCCCCAAATAATTTTCGTCGTTATATTTTACAATACTCCATCTAATTTATTATATCAAACTAATATAACATTAATATAAACCCATATCTTACCTATCATTCATCATATTTTCCATAGTAGTTTACTCCATAATGATTTTTTTTTTTAAATAAATATCGTAATTATACAATAATAAAAAAAAATGGTACCTACTGATGGCAGTTCTATTTTTTTTTTTTTTTTCAAGAGTAATTATTACTTTTAAATTATATTAAAATATTTTTAATTTGTCTGATTTTCATTTTTTTTTTTTTTTTTTAATCGCATAAAATTCCCTTTACAAAACTCTTAATATGGTGGCTTTTATTGGCCGATAAAATCATTTCATATTATACATTATCATTTATCACCATCCCTAAAACGCATTACACACACTATTATATTATATTATAATAGAAAAAAATAATATGTACATTGTGTTTTGGTAGTCTATATAGTTGAATTAAAAAAAAAATTTGTGGTAAAAAAAACGCGTATAATAATATAATAATTATCGAATGAAGGACTTCTTTATCTTGTATTTTCCGTAAAACAGCAGTGAAAACGAGTATAAAAAAAAAAAATGTTTAAAAAAAACTCGCCGAAAACCAAGGACGAAAAAAAAAAAAACATTAATAAACTGAGCAACGACTGTGGTGGCGGTGGTGGCTGCGGCGAAATGTGTTTGATCGGTCGAATACGCCGGGCTTTGGGGTCCTAAACTTTCCCTTAATTACGTGTGCTTTCATTGGCACCGAAATCGGAATCGGTATGCGTACGGTGTACGATTTACCCCGAGACCGACCGCCCCTTCCGCTCCGTCGATCCACAACAGCATCCCACCCCCCTACCCCCCTCCCACAAACACATTCCCGTCCATTCACGTGTAATTGCGTATATCTGCTGCTGTCGCCGGTGATTTAGCAATCGGCCCGCCGCTCAATTAAGTGGGTTCGGTTTTTTTTTTTTTTTGTTTTCTTTTTACATTATTTTACTTTTCACTTTTTTTTTTTTTTTTTTTTTTTTTAATCAAATCAGTGTTTCATGTTGTTCTTTTTCTTTTCTTTATTTTTTTTCTTTTTTTGTCCTTCGGTAATCCACCGAAATTCTTGGGGCTTAGGTACTATATAGTATATCTACACAATTACGACCAACCCTCTTTTTATTTATTAAATCCATTTATTACGGGTTTTTTTTTTCTCTCTTTTCTTTTTTCTAAATTACTGCAGAATACTGCGAAGAAGTATACCAATATATTTTTTCTTCAAATAAATATAATATATAGTAAGTATACATCTTTTTCCCTGCTTGTATGTGCACACTGTAGTACATATTATAATGTATACACTATAATTATTATAGTAAAATATTAAACCGTTCTAGAACGAATATTTTTAAATATTTATATTGTCAGGGGGAAATTATAGTGGTTCGAAACGATACTTGGAAACAACAGATAGCTATTTATTATTGATAAAGCATTTATAATAATAGTGACTTGAAAATAACAATAGTATTAATATTTATTAATATATATATATATAATATACGGTTACAATGTCAACCATTCGCCCTTGTAATATCGTGATATGCAGTACTGAGGGGGTTTCGAAAAATCATGAAGAAAAGACTTCATTTCCCCATAAGTTGTTTGAACGTATATATTTTTAATCTTAAGATGATACCTACTATACACGCCAATTTTTACGGAATTTTAAAATACGTTCACGCTTTTTAAATGGGTAGGTACCTACATCTTCCCTCCTAATAACCACAGAGTCAAAATTTAATCAAAATGTGAAAGATTAAAATATTTCTTATGCTAAATGCTGTGGATATTTCAATTTTTTTTTTTTTTTTTTTTAATTTCATAATTTCATAATTTTTGACACCTAATAGATTTTATGTGTTTAAATAAATATTGAACTTTAATATAGCTTAATGTTCTCATCTTTAATATAGTGTAATAATTATTTTATAAACTTTTGATCAAATTGTAATTAAAAAATAGAAAGTAGTGCAATTGCAAATTATGTATAGGCTTATAACGTTGACGACACGATACATCAACGGACAATATGGCATTTTCAAATTACATTTATGAGATAATATTTAATAACATCGTTCAATTGTTTAATTTAAATTTTTACAAAATCTTGGTTTAAATTACTTATATATCATATAAAATCCCTTACAAATCAAGTGTATAGTTCTCCTCTCAAGCCATCATCTTCTAATTATACATTTTAAAAAAGTAAACAAATCAAAAGTTACTTCTTCAAAGTACTACAAAGTACTACCAGACACGTGTACCGATTGGATCAAGTCTTCTGATCAAAAAATTTCCATAAAAAAATGTAAATTTAATTTAAAAATTGACATCATTGTAAAACCAAGAGATCCCTCAAAGTTTTAAATAAATACCTAAGAAATATTACTGAATAGGTATTTATCTTGAAAACTTTTTATTTTAAGAGGATGTCAGCGCAAACCATATTCAATGAAAAACTCATGTTAGTATTTCTCATTTTTAACAACTTACAAACATCTTATAGAAATATGAAACGAAAAACAAATTATAGATCACAACATTATCTAGTGCTTTACGAAGATTTTTTACGATATTTCAATTTTTTAAGATTTATAGTTATTAAAAAAAAATTAAAAATGTTGAGTTTTTAACAATTCATAAAACATGTTTAAATACACATATCAAAAAACAGCACCGTATGGCACTGGATAATTTAAATTTTTATAATTTGTTTTTTGTATCTAGTTTCTATGATATTTGTAATGTATTATAAATGGGAAATGCTAAAGTAATATTTTCAATAAGATTTTATTAATTGATAAAAAACAACCATAATAAAAATGATATAATAATGGTACCAATTATTAATCATTTAAAAAATGCATATAAAAATGTTTCAATGGTTAGATTTTCATTTTTCTAAAATTGTACTGAAAATTGCCTATATAGAACCCCTTAAAAATAGCCGCGCTGACATCCTCTTAAATATATAATCTTTAAAACGTTCAAGCGTGATAACTATGTATAATATAATATACTTTTATACGATTTTCAATATAGTGGTTTTGGCAAGTTTTTTTTAATATAATTAATGCTTAACTTGATAATATTTTGAGTGTCTATCTAAAAGAAATACTTACGTGATCTATATTTATTTTAAATACAAATCACACTCGAACTTACTTCTTGTGATAGCAAAATAAAAATGAAGAAGAAATGATTTAATCATATTTCAGAAACATTAGATTTTAAAACAAATTACTGTATAAAAATGTGTTAAACCAAAACCAATTATATATTCAATATTGTATAATATAGGTAATCATAATATGCATATAATAATGTTAACGATATTTTCGTACAGATAATTTATTGATTATTTAATGGTTTGTGTTTTTTTTTTTGTATATTATAGGTACATTTTATATTCTGTAAGTTTAGATATTCTGATATAAAAATAAACTATATTATAAATTAAATAATTGAATTTCAATCAGAAAAATACACAAAATACCTATTCTTTAACAAAACATTTACATTTTATCACTAATATAACACCATGAAGTCTATATTATTATTATGTAAATATTTAAAATAATGATTGAGTTTTTTAGAAAAACATACTCTTTACTTATATTTAAATTTGCTTTTTGTTTCTATTTTTATACCTGTGGAGTTTAAACCAATATTCCTCGCCCCATAAATATACGCAAGGGATGATGTTTTTAATTTATTATAATAATAACATTATCACCATTTTTACTTTATAATATTATCAGCATAAACAGAAATAGCGGTTTTAAAGATTATCAAGATACTTTAAAAAATATTCATCCAATGAAATTTCATAATTGGCGTTTAAGTTTTAAATTTAACCAAAAAGGCCACAATTTAAATTTTGCGTAATGCGAATTTTATTAGGTATATTTGAACATTTACTATATACTATATATATATACGATTAGATACAGAAAATGACGAGAAAAATTTTAATTGTTATTAACTCAAAAATACGTATTGGATGGGCTCAATTTCTATGATTTTTTGGATCCTATATGTACAAGTTATGCTGTTATTTTTCAATAATTATCATGACTATTGCTTATCAGAAATAAACATTATTTAAATTAAGTAAATATCAATCTATTATCATTAAAATGCATTTATAAACAATTATATAGGTCACCGCAGACGGCACGATTTTGGACTGTTTAAATACTATGAGAAAAGACAACACAGGATATCATTTGAAACATTTATTTATTGGTTCAGAAGGCACGTTAGGCATTGTCACTAAAGTAGCAATATTATGTCCTAATCTTCCAAAGTACGTCAACGTAGCATTTATCGGTAAGAAAAATCTATTTGATATATAGTATTAATTTTAATTTTAAAATCATTTCCAAGTGGTGAGTACAATTAATGTTAATATATGCACAATTTAAATAAAACTGATGTCAAAAAATAATTTAACCAAAAATGAATATTATAGCTTTAAAAATACTGTTTCGTGTCTGATTTAAATAAACTAGTTTATTCGTCTGTAAAGATTTTAGATTACATTTTGATTCATGAAAACCACAAAAATAAATATTATAAATATTAAGGTATTTTATACAAATATCCATTTTGTTAATTACTGTACTTTATCGCAATGTTACACCGAGAATGGTGACCTATTGGTTACCATAACTTTCAAAATTACTAAAATATCTTGTGTGTTCTTTAATTAATTCTTAGTTATTTTTTTACAGTGGAACGATAAGTGCCCACTTAAAGAAAATAATTAAAGAAACCATTTGTGTACTTTGTTCAAAATATGGTCGTTGAGATTACTTACAGTGCCACGATGCTCATGTTGATAATGGTATAGATAAGTCTGAAGTGTTTATACTTGTTATTTAAATATTATGTTTACCAAATTACAATAATGTGACAATATTCACGCATCAAAATATCATGCTAATACAAATTTGACAAAAAAATATCATAGAAAATCTATACGTAAATATCTATATGTATTAATTTCTATAAATTATAAAACTTAATCATCTACTTACAAATATAAATATATATATATATAATATGACGAATGAATATTAATTTATCAACTACAGTCGTGTTATACCTATAATAAAAAGCAATACCTATAACAAAAATCAAAATTTATTGGAATTCGAAATAAAAAATACATATTAAATAAAACAAAAAATATTATATCGAACAAAATATAATCAAGTGTTTATTCAGTACAGTAGATACTTCAATTAATCAGATTTCAACTTAAACAATAAGTCCATTATAAATAATAATTGTCTTGAATTTAAAATACACCATTTATTTAGACTAAGTTTTTAATTAAATTTTATCTACCCAATATGACACGATAACATGTATATTATCCATGTGATAGATAGACCACCAATAAATAATAAGTTAATACGATATGAATTAATAATGATTAAAAATGATTTCATTAGTGATGGTTTAAAATTTGAAGGACTAATTTGATTATTATTTAATTATAAAAATATAGAGATTCAGGAATCTCTTGTTTAATACAGCCAAAAATAATAGACTTAATTAATCCATGGTATAATATAATATTATATTTAACTACTGTGCTCTGAATTGTATGTTAAGCTTTCGAAAATACGGTTTTATCGTGTAATTTTTTTTAATAATTGTAAGATAAAAATTGTAATCTTGGTCATTAATTACTATACTTATGATGGTTATACGTATTTATTTTCATAAGACAATATTTAGTTTTGTAACATGAATACGCGCCGAGGTTAGGAAAACGACTAAAAAAGAGGAGGTAAATTCGGCCGACGACTGTCTGTAAATACAGTGGTATCCGGATGCACTATTGTATAATAGATAGAATACAAACACGTGTACTCGTTTTTATAGGTAAAACCTATAAGATGCACACATAAGTTCTGTGCTCACCCTATAGATGGCACGGAGAAAACCGTTCCGCCGTCGTTCCTTATCGCTTGAGCGTTATTCTCGCCGTCGTCTTATCACCCCAAAATTTCGAAATCGGCATTTGCAACCTTTTCGCGATGTTTTACGTTTCCGTGGAGGTTGTATTCAGATTTCTCAGACGTTTTAACGCCCGAATGAACATTTCTATGTCTGCGAATCGTCCCTGTACGACCATGCAAGACGTCCGTTCCCAATATAAGAGTCGAAATACGGTGCCGTCCGTTATCTGAATAGTTTAAATTTAAGAAATTTTCAACACCTGATCACCTCGATTAGATAGCCTACTGCTTAGTTGTATAGGGCGTCGATTATCAAACTAACTTTCGATACGGGTCCATCGGTTCGAATTCCACTATGCTGGTTTTTTCTACTTTTTTTTTCTCGATCTCGGCGTCTACGAAAATAACGAGTGTTCAACATTTATCCGATATATGCGACATGTGAACGAAATATTAATAAATTTTCTTGAAACTTTTATTATTATTTATTATATTTTATTCTGTTCGTTTAAACTACCTACATAATATAATAGTACCTATTATAATACCCTGTGGCAAGTTCGAATTTTTTTCTCGAACATTCGTAGATTTCTATCTGGGATAAAAGTTTTATAAAAAACCAAGACAATAAGTCCGACCGACTATTCACATAGTAGGTACCTTCACCATATTTTTTTATATTAAATTTTAAATCATCGGATTTTCGTCCGACCGAGACGTTCGTTCCGAATATGTTTATAGGTACCTATATTTTGAGTCGAAATACCGTACCGTCTGTTATCTGAATAGTTTAAACTTTAAATACGAAAAATACTATTATCCGGCTTGGTGGAATAGGGTGTCGATTGTTAATCGAACTTTCGGTACGGGTTCACCGATTCAAATTCCATTATGCCGATTTGATTTTTTTCGCTTTTTTTTCTCGATCTCGGCGTCCGCGAAGATAACGAGTATTTAATGTTTATCCGATATATACGATATGTGAACGAAATTTTAATACATGTTCTTATCGTCACAACTTTTATTATTAAGTAACTATTTATCATTATAATTTTTTTTGTTCGTTTAAACTACGTATTATATTATACCGACTACCGAGTACCTATTACCTGTAATACCCTGTGGCAAGTTCATATTTTTTTTTTTTTTTTGGACATTTGTAAATTTCCATCTGAGGACAATAGTTGTATAAAACACCGAGAACGGTAAATCTGACCAACTGATTCACACAGTAGATACCTTTATCATCATTTTTTATATCTCATAGTAATGAATTTCAAATCGTCAGACTTTCGTAGTATTTTTCACAATTTTAATTATATTAAATTTATATTAACACATTCGTGATTCGGGTGAACTTTTATCAGGAGGACTTTCAAACATTTCTACATATATAAAAACTGGAGAACCATAAGTCCGACCGAATTCACATATGCAGAGTAGGTACCTACTATATTTTATTATACCCAAATTATATTATTATGATATACCCAAAATTTGTATTAAATATGTTTTGTGTAACCCGTTACACTCGGGCGAGAACCGAGTGAATCGAGGTTCGAGTTCTTATAAAAATCTGAGAATAGTAAGATCGATACATTTTTGAATTAGGTATCTATCTACTTACAACAGAAACACTTTATGTGTGAAAGGCTGTCTTCTAGAAAGCGAACGCTAAATTCCGCCGTAGCCAAAATATTTTTTAAATAAATAAATTAACAGTATTATTTCTCAAAAAAACTTTGGTCACCGACTATCTACTATGGATCCCGATAAAATACATATATATATATATATATATATGAGATGTATGAATTACACTAAAAAGTAATTCCACTTATGTGGTGTTTCACTCAAATAAAGTTACACTCATATCATATCAATGTCGTACTCAAATGGGGTTACAAATTCAAGGTTTTGCACTCAAAAGGTGTTGAATTTACAAGTAGCCTCACTTAAAAGGAGTTACACTTACAAGGAGTTGCTCCTGATATGTGTTGCACTCAAGCTAGTATGTATTATAATACATAGAATACAAACATGTGTGAGCCACCACAGCATATATTTTATGTTATCATGGCTTTAACCATATACAACCAACGTGTTAATATATAGTCTTTTCAGGTACAATTGAAAAAAATAGAGTGGCCTATCCATTCTTTATTATTATCTTTGGTAGGTAAATAATTCATTAATTTAGATCTGAAATTAAATCGTTTCCCATCACGCCAAGTATATATCTAAATGTATCTAGATATTTATATTTATAAAGCTTTATAATATTTTAAAAAATTTTATTAGTTTTTTTAATTAAAAATTCCGCCAAATAACAAGTAACAATACTATATACAGATATGCTATTTAATATATTTTTAGATTCAGTTAAAAATCTAGCTTATAAGTATAAACTCATATTTACTTTTTCTATTTATATAAAGAAATTATGAAATGGTTTTTTACGATCAACTTTCAGCATCAGTTAAAAGGTGTTTAGATAAATTATACATTCTTAATTTTTATACATTTATTCACCTTTTAAACAAATTTAATTTTAAATTCAAACATATTTAAATCTTATTGTATTGTAAGTGTTACGCTAATACATCGAAACATGCAAAGAGATTTATGACAAACCGCAGGATTTACTATTCCAATGAACAATAATTTCGTTTACGAATCGCGTTTTTTTACGTAAAATAAAAATAATAATTTATGGAGTAAAATATCTTTCAGACGAAAATTGTTGCCTACATATTAAAAATATAATACAATTGTAAATTAACATTGATTTGGTGAGAATAATAATATTAATAATCGCTAACGAGTACTCGAAATTACTTTTGACTGATATTCACGACCTGCGGACAAAGGAATGGTAATTGTTTTAATATTGAACATTATAATTGACATAAAACATATTAATTAATAAAGGTGTTCTGTATAAATTTGTTGTATTCCGTACAAATTTTGTAAAGCATAATATTTACTTTATGCTTTTCCCCAGTTTCTTAAAGTCAAATATATGTATATGAGTATACTGTTTACTGGTAAGTAAAACAGTGTAATCGCAGATTACCCGAAAACGGATGAATCACTGGGCCCGAGAATAATAGAACGACGAATACACTTTTCTGATAGGCTCCACGGTTATCAGTATGATTTACATTACATACAACCTGTGGCGTAGCTATAATTTGAATCGCCCTGGTAAAAATCGAACTTTTCCGCCCCGGATTATGCCAGTCCGGGGATAACCTAGAGGGGATATAGAGCAACTGCCCCTGCTGTCCATACGATAGCTACGCAACTGTATACAAACAACTATATGAATTATTGTTCTGACATTTTCATAGATAATAAATAATGGATAGGATATCCCTACACTGATTACAAAAATAAGGAGATATCCCGAAGGGGCAACACAAGAGGGAAATAAACTGAGGAGAATTATCATTATATCGTAGATAATAAAAACTAACAAATGCTATAATCACGGAAATACAGTTTAATTTTGTGGTATCTACCTACATAATTATAATATCGTAGTATTATGTGAAACGCCGATTTCTGCGGGGTTATCAATGTGCAAATGACGTCATCCGATTTATTTACATCACCAGCGATCCATCTGTTTTCGGGTAATCTGTGGGGATATTTTAAAACATTATTATATGAGTATATAAAACGTTTCTCGGAGGTAATGCTCACATTGAATTAACGCTGCATAAATGGGCAAATATACAATAATAATTTTTAAAATGGGTTTTTTCGGAAAATACTATAGACATAATATAGTTACATGCTAAGTCGGCTGTTTATCACGGTTTCTAGTTCACAAACGGTTTAAATATAATCATTGATTATAAATGACTATGATTTATAACCAATTGCGTATAGTGTGATATGCATTGCATTGCTTTGTTGGTTACTCTGTAACAAGCACTACGCTTTTGGCAGAGAGATTAATATAGGTAATTAGGTTTTTGTTGGGTTTTACATGTAATTATGATGTGGGTTTAGGGGGGTTTGTGATGTGGGTTGGAGGATAGGGTAGCTGGAGAGTTATGGAGTCGATTTGTTTTGGGTTTAGGTTGTGTTTGTTGTGAATAGCGGGCGGTTGATAAAGAGTTCTTTGGACGATGGTCTATTAAGTATATCTGTAATGTGTGGGAAGCTGGAATTTTGAATTTTTTGCCTTAGGGCTACTTTTTGTGAATTTATTGCTTCTCTAATTGTGGGGATTAATGTGGAGTTTCGCATCGTTAGATTGGACACGTACCAGGGGCTGTTTGTTATCTGCCTGAGGATTGTAGACTGGGCCGCTTCGAGATTTTTCCAAGTAGTTTGGGATAGATTGGAGGACCAGGAGGACGCCGCGTAGAGAAGAATTGGTCGTATGTAGATTTTGTATAAGTGAAGTTTGGTACGCAGAGGGAGTGGGCTTGCGGGGTTGATTAGGGGATAAAGTTTGTATTTAATGTATTTTGAGCGGTTGATTAAATTTTTGACGTGAGTGTTGAATTTGAGATTATTATCTATTGAAATGCCTAAATATTTAATTGTTTTGGACCAGGGGATTTCTTCTTGACCGAATAGGATTTTTGGGGTGTCGGATGATGGTTTGTGGGAAAATAAGATAGCGGATGTTTTCTTTGAATTTAGTGTGATTTTCCAATCAGCGAACCATGGCATGGCGAGGTCTATTTGGCGCTGGAGTTTGCTGGCTGCTACGGTGTTGGATATGCCAGCTGAGTAGAATAGCGTATCGTCAGCAAACAAGGCTAATTGGGAGTCAGGGTGTTTGGGCATGTCATTTATGTATAGATTGAAGAGTTGAGGGGACAGGCAGGACCCTTGAGGCACTCCTGCTTGGACTTTGCGGGGGGATGATTGCGTATCGCCTATCTTGATTTTAAATACTCGATCTTCGAGGAATGATTTTACCAGGTATAGCAGCTGGGCTGGAATTTGAAGAAGAATAAGTGTATACAGTAGGCCAGCGTGCCATACCTTATCGAAGGCCTTCTCGATATCGAGCCAGGCCGCAGCTGTGACTTTCCTAGTATTAGCCTTATTAGTTATATGATCGATGACATTGATTAGTTGGGTGGAAGTGCTATGTTGTGAACGGAAACCGAATTGCTCACTGCGGATTTTGGTCATGGTATGAATTAAGAGCCTATTAAGAATTAGCCTTTCGAAGACTTTCGCCATGGTATTTAAAAGGGAGATTGGGCGGTGATTTTTGGGGAGTTTGTTGTCCTTACCCGGTTTCGGAATCATTACTACAGTGGCGATTTTCCATGGAACGGGGAAATATCTTAGGCGGGCGCAACCGTTGTAGATGTTGCAGAGGGTTGTAATGATTTTCCTGCCGCAGTGTTTGAGGGCTATGTTGGGGATTTCATCCGGACCTGGGGCCTTTCTGTCGGGGAGTTTTCGTATGGTGTTCCATACTTCACCCGGGGAGAAGAAGATGCTGTTGGTGATTGAGCGGTTTTCGTAGGACGACAGAGTGTGGGATACTATTTGCTCTAGGCGGCTTGGTAGTGCGGGAGTGGTAAATTGGCTTTCCATGGTGAAGAGTTCGGATTTTTCCTTGCGATTGTAGTGAAGGATGCCCGTTTCGTCCTTTAGGGGATTTTCGGCTGGGGGTTTTTTGAGGAGAGATTTTGTGAGTTTGAAGAGTTGTTGTGGTTTGCCGGGAGAGTTATCGATTATGGTACCAAGAAAGTTATGAAAGTTGCTCCACTCGTCTTCATGGTGAGACGCAAGAAGGTCTTTGACTAGTGATGATTGGCGGTTAAGTACGGTTTTGATCGCAGGGTCTCTCGTCCTTTGCCAAAGTGACCTGAGTCTACGCTTGCGGGAGATGTGGTTTTTAATGAAGTACGGGAGATCTGATTGGTGAGCTGAAGATGTGGTTGTTGATGAGAATGTTTGGATTGCTTACGAGATGTGGGATGAGATTTTTCCGATGGCTGAGTTTATTTCTGGAATTGAAGAATATTTGACCGTTGGGGCGGGGGAATTGCACATGAATTCGGAGAATTTTTGCCATTCCGTGACTTGGCGTGGCTTTGGCGGTGATATTTGCGCTGGATTGAGGAAGATGTCGATTAGGATTGGTGTGTGGTCCGAGGAAAGCTCGTCAGGAAGGTTTTCGAGGTGGTAGTCTATAGAACCTGTCTTCATGATGGCTACGTCGAGCACATCTGGGGAGTGATTGGGATTGGTAGGATAGCGAGTGGGGGTGTCCGGGGCTATTATCGTGGCGTCTACTCTTTGATCTATATAGTGGGCCAGTAGGTTGCCTGCAGGGTTGTTCTTGCGACTGTACCAGGACGAGTGTTTTGTGTTTAGGTCGCCAGCGATTATGGTGTTAATAGGTGTGTTTAGTAGGGTTTCGATGTCTGCAGTTTGGAGAGGAGATTTGGGGCTTTTGTATACGGCTACTAGTCTTATTTCATGATTTCCGAGCTGGATGTGAAATAGTGTGATATGGCGTTTACACATCCCTATATGAGTTTTCATCCAACATCCCGTCCGTTCTCGAATACACCAATGCCACCTCCACCAAACTCAAACAGTCGATTACTTCGTTCCCCTTTCCGCACATCGCGTCTATCTCAACCCGCTCCGGTCTACTCAACGGCCATAAAAGAAACCGTCCTCTCAACTTTTAAAATTCTAAACCCATAAATTTCACCCTCTCTCCACCTCACAACTCCTGCTACATCCAACCCTCTGGTAGAAGCATAAGCTTGAGACAGAGTACCCCCCCTCCCCCACAAAGCAAGTTAAGTCAAGTAAGAGTTTTCATCCGTATATATTATGTGAAAATAAAACGTGTACAATAGCGGACTGTGCAAAACGCAAAAAAATACATCAAAATAAAATGTCGTCCTGGTAAAATATCCCGCAGCCGTTTCAGTAAACTTCTGTATATTTAGGTGTATATATATATATATATATATGTATGTGTGTAGGTATTATGCGTTTTGTTGTTACACGCCCGTGTCGAATCCGCCGAGAACGCATTCGATAAATCACAATTTTCGCTTCCATTTCTAAACTTTCTATCATTTTGTTTATTTTTATTTTCTCGTCCGTCGATAGGGTTGGATAGTTACGATAAAGTGCTAAAGTTGTTCTCCGTCGCCCGCACCGAGTTCGGCGAGACCCTATCGTCGTTCGAACTCATGGACAATACGACCGTGATGTGCGTCGAAAACAACCTGCGCATGCCGTGCCCGATCGCCAACGTCCATCCGTTCTACGTGCTCGTCGAACTCGCTTCCAGTCAACCGACCGTCGGCCAACACATGGAAAACGTTTTGGAAAGAGCTCTCAAAGGCTCGGTGATCGCCGACGCCACGACCACTGATCGGCCGTCCAGTATAAACGTAAGCGAATCCGTCGGCATAATATTCGATTTCATATCCGACCGCGATTACCGGGGACAATCGAGATGACATATAAAAACGTCCATTTTTGGTCCACCGAGTTGACTTTGGTGGACATGCACTATACCTCCCTTGCCCTCCTCCGATCTCGCTTTGCTTTCACCGTTTCATCTTGAGTTGTTTTTGATTTTAATGAATTCATAGATTTTTTCACGATGAGACGGGTCTTTTTTTGAAATAAGTACTTTTTAGAGGATGGACGGTTTATGATATTTGATATGGGGTTGAAGTTACTGTTTCCGATCATTTCACCCTATTATTTATACATTATATTTTATTAACAAACGAAAAAAGTGATTCTAAGTAGTAATGGTGATTATATCGGTACATCGTTTGGCTGGTCTTAGCATTGTAATTTATAGAATTAAATACACGTACCATGGTAACACGCGTGTGAAACTACATCGAACGGATTAAAAACAAATTTTCATCGTGCTGATATAACAACATTTCGGTATGCTAAATGGGCAGTTAGCATCCATTCAATTCCGCCCATGTTGGACATGTAGTCACGTTTTAATTCGGTATCTATATTAAACCGATTAAAATATTTAATAAAATAATCATTCGACTCTAGTCATTTAATTACTTTCATAACATAGTTACACAATATGTACATAAGTAATGGTATCTAATTATAACCCGTATTAACAACAACAACAAAAGATAATATTTATTATTATGGCTTATTAATGCCCATGAAATATATTTCATATTAATGTATAACAAACATTAATTACTATTCTATTCCACGTTAACGAGATATTACGTTTATAGTTGCACTTATATATTATGCACGCTTAGTAAATTTAACATATTCATATGTATAGGTACAATATAATATTTGACTTCGAGCTAGCCAGAAACTTCCAAAAACTCCAAAATAAGATAAACCAATTGATAAATTTGACATAAATCGTTAATTTTTCGACTTTTAAAAACTACCTATAAAAATAATATTCTGATCGGAGTATTAATAACTTTCGGAAATTTAATATTATAAATGATAAACTGCAGATGACATACTATATTATAAGATACTCACTTGACACACACAATAATTTAAATATAAAATCAGTGAAAAACCAATTCTTTTTTTTTAACTTTTAGAAAATATGGAAGATTCGTGAAACAGCAATTGAAGCGCTGTTGAAGTCAGGTTATGTATACTCGTTCGATATATCGTTACCACTGAATCGATTCTATGAAATTGTCGAGCTGACCCGAGAAAAACTTAAAAACGTAGCAAACTGCATAACAGTTTGTGGATTTGGACACATAGGTAAGTGACATATTAGGTTAAAAATAAAAAAAATAACAAAGTATGCAGATGACAAATTTTATTATGACTTGTGAATTTAAAAGCTTTTAATCAAAGTCCACATAATTTCAGTCGATAATTATCGCTAAAACAAAAAAAATCACATATCAATTTTAATAAATACATTTCCTCGATTGACTGTATACATTATTATACTATCCGTGTCATTATATCATATAAACCAATTAGTTCCAAAAATATTCTTATAACAATATTTATAACATTTTTCGATATTAATAAACACAACATAATAGTACCTACCTATATAAGCTGAAAGTTTCCACAGCGGCAAGCCAATGAATACACCAGTTGCGTTCTGCATAGACCCCCTGTAAATATTATTACTATCGATAAATCGTGGATACAAATACACGAAATGTGCTAACAGCGTACAATAAGGACGAATAATCATAAATATCTTCCAAATTCATCACTAGATTGTAGTTAAAATAATAGCAATAATAAATAATAATGATAATACCTACATAAAAAACTATATTTAATTGGGACTATTACCTAAATGTTTATTTTTAAAATACATATAAATATTTATCAATTGTAATTTAATAAATCTAATTTGTCTCTTCCATGATTAACTGTATTTTATGTAATATAATATATATGATATCATCATCATGTACAGCCTATTGAGTTTTAATGTTAAGTTGTATTTATTGTTACATTAATACTATGCTATTAATTATAATTTTGTGAACATTGGGTTAAGCCCATATTGTATATATAATATATGTGTGTATAAATAAATAAAGAAATCGTTGGACTTTCGTTTTTCTAGAAAATGTCTAAAAGATTACCTATATAGAACCCCTTAAAAATGGCTACGCTGATATCCTCTTAATTAACAAATTTTTTTATTTAGTTTAATTAGCTTACTTGACAGGCGTACGTAGAAATTGTAAATTATATAATATAATATTCGATCGCGGTGAAGTTTATAATAACGATTGATATTGTAACTTTTATGTACCATATAAATTCAAAGTTAATTTCATACCAAATAACGCACATATATTATATAGTAATGTGTTTAAAAGGGGACTATGAATAAACATTCAAATACTACAGACCCAAATCGCTCCCCCCCCCCCAAATCTAATTATCGCCATTCTACAGTTAGATTATGTATGTGTATTGTGTACACACGAACAGGACAAACATAATAGTATTATTGTTATTAATTTACTATACTGTACAGTATGAATTGAGAATCCGACTAAATCGTTTTTGTACACAATCAATAATCGCATAAAATCAAACAATCATTTTTTACACAGATGTATATATTATATAGAGGTACGGTAGACATAATAACCACTGTCGGCCGCAAAAAAAAAAAAAAAAAACATTGACGGCGACGCGGTTGCAGTATAATATATAATCCGATTTATGATAAACCAACAGTGCGTGTAAACTACACTTACACTACCTAGGTTAATCTCATGTATGTCTTGGATCTTACGACACAGCAGTTCCAAAATCGTAAATAGCAAAACAGAGTTTACGCGTGAACTTTCACGTCTAAAAAGGCCCGTGTAATGTAATAAGGACAAATGTCAACGTGATCACGACGGCCGTGGTTAAAACTTTGAACTTATCATTTTATTTTATCTATATTTATACCTAAATTGAGTGCCAACCGTGAAAATCAAAATGTACACGAACTATATATTGCAAATTTCAAATGCTTCCATTTCTGTACCTAATAAATAATATATAGGTATAATTTATTATCAAAAATCTAAATTATTACGTTTTAATGACTTTGCGAACTTATAACGTAATATGACTAATAAAACAAATAGTCATAAAAAAATGCACGTTATTTAACAATTATTTTGATACTAGTATTTAAATTTTAGATGTAATATAATATAATAGATGGTAACAGAATTGAATGACGTGAAACTTTGGTGCAAAATAGCGTCAATAATTAATTAAAAACCATAACCATATATGGATATAACCATAATATGTATATGCAACAACGTAAAAAAAGTGTTTTCTAATTTAAATATGATAAAATTAATTGATTCATTCTAAAATTAAATCATTAAATAATAGTGTACAATTTTATGATGTCCCTCTCTTGATAAAATTCTTGTATGAATCGTATGCGATAATGATTGCTCCGATGTCTACAACTTACTGCCCAGCATACCATTGACACCGGCCGCGTGTGATAGCATGATATTATATAATATATTATGCAAATTCTATAGAACTCGTAAAACTGTTCATTGTACGTCGTATTTACCCACTGAATTTCAATATCGGAAGTTACAATAGAAGAATATTACGAAATCTCCATGTTCCCTATATTGTTTCAAAATTTCGTTGACTGCATAAATGCATAGAAGGGAGGGGGAGAAATCTAAAGGTATTTTGGATGTCAAAAAATAAAAATAAAAATAGATTAATAATGGATTATTTGATTTGCAGTTAATTTCCGTAAATGATCGTTAAATGAAAATAATTATTGGCATATATTATATTATATCGATATCCCAAAGAAAAATAACGAAAAAACACCACTGGATAATATGTAACCGACGACGTGTCCGCGGGTCGTGTGTTTCAGGCGACGGTAATTTGCATTTAAACGTGGTGACAACGGGACACGACGATGAACTGACCCGGACCATCGAACCGTTCGTCTACGGATGGACGGCCAAGTACCGGGGAAGCGTGAGCGCCGAACACGGGATCGGGTCAATGAAAACGCAATATCTGGAGCACACGAAGAGCCGACAGGCCGTCGACCTGATGCGGAGCCTGAAAAACACCATGGACCCCAAGTGCATATTGAACCCTTACAAAATCATCCCGACCGCAGCGTCCGTCAGAGATCGGTAATCCGCTTATAATGCGGAAAAAAAAATATATTAAATACATTTATACCGGGTGATCTTTTTGGTTTTTTTTCTTTTTTTTTTTTTTTTTTTTTTCCTACACAAAAAACTCTTTTGCGTTTTCCGGTTCATGTTCCCGTGACGATTTCGCTGGAAAATTTCACTCGAAATAATTGAAAATATTGTACCGCAATCATTTTACCATATAAAATCACGATATAAAAATCGAACGTACCTATATTGAACCAGCGACCGATTATATTTTATGGCCAATTTCGTTTTAGATAAGAGCTGCCGGTGTGTGGATGAGTGATGACGGGTGGCAATATAGCGTAATGACTAATATGTTTTCAGGTCCCCGCGACAGCGTGGCTCTCCTCTTCCAAACTGTTTAAATTGTAATAGATAATTAATTGTTTGTTCGATATTCGAAAATGTTCTGTTAAAATAATGTTCTGCGTCGGAATATAATGTATGAAATAAATTTGCTGTTTGCTGTACCATATTCGAAAAAAAAAAAGTGAATAATTAAAAACTAAGTAGGTATTATAAATTACTTTGATACCTAGGTATAGGTATTTTGAGTTCAATTTAAAATATATACATATACTATATAATATTTATTCATAACAACAAAATTTTGACTGTAAAAATGAGTGTAGTCAATTCAAATAATCATCCGGTATACAATATATAGAATACGTACTAACATCGACCGTGGTCATAACCTTCGGAATGGCATTTATAAGTGTGGAAAAGGGTCCGCAGAATAAGTTTACCCTCGGTGTTGGGCCAAAAACCTCCGAACTATTTAAATATAATAAAATGTCTGCTGATCGATATTGTGCCTACACGTACTATGTACATATGTTATGTATTATTTTTGTAGAATTTATACTGTCGTTATTTTATGATATAGAAAAAAGAACAGATCTCTCGAGAGGACGAGATGGTGAGAGAAAAAGGGTAAGGTAAAGAATAAACTAGATCGTTTGAAATATTTATTACATTATACCTGTAGATAAAAAAAATATCGTGGTTTTTCATATTTGAAGTCAAGCACATGCGCGATAAAATGTACATATATTTTTTTATTCTTGAAATATATTTACGACTACAATATATTATTATATTCATATTACTTGAATTTCCCATACGTATAGTATTTTTTTTTCGCTAAAAGTTAACGATAAAACAAAATACAAAATCGTATGAAATTCTACATATTTATTATTTATTATTCTTAGAGAAATAAATAAATAAATAATTTTGAACTTTTCGTTCTTTTTCTGTTAACTATCCTTACATGTTTTAAAATTATTAAACAATATAATCAATACTAATGTAGGTAGGTATAATGTATCGGTTAAATTTTAAGCCTATACGGCTATACCTATAACGAATGTTTAGATTTTTCAAATGTTTAAAATCACACGGGACAAACAAAAATACAAGTTTCATTTGTAATATATACGCTTAATGAATAACTAATGATTATGATTATGCATTAAAATTTAAATAGGTAATATTGTATGCAACAGCAAATGTGCGAAATGGAAACACGGAAATATGCAATAAAGTATAGTATCATCCGTTGCCTACGTCGTTACAATATCATAATATATTATCATGACCGCTGTGATTATTGCGATAAGTTAAATGCATAAAAGTACATTGGTGTCAGGAACATAATATTATTATAGCACCTACTATATATGAGCAAACACTATATTATAATAATACATTGATTCGTGCATGAGATAATATTCAAATATTTCATACCTATGCTACTTTGCATTACTAAACAACTATATAATTCCATGTCTGAACATTGATCAACAATACCGATAATTATTATTATTTACCATAATATTCCAAAGAAAATTTGGTAATCTTGAAAAAAAAATAACACCATAAGCGTGCTATATAATAATAATAATAATAATAATGGTGTGTGTAAACGTATAGTGAACATTAATTTATGTTAGTATACTAATGATAGCATTATACGATGAAAAAATTATTAAATAGAACTCACGAGCTATTGCTCGAAATGCTAAAAAAAAATAATTTTAGATATTTAGAAAATTCAATGTGTATGTATATATAAAATAAATATGGCAGTTGTCTGTTTTTTATTTGATCGATACATTTGGTCTCATATCACGTATAATGTATAAATATATAAATCATTGGAATTTCGAACAATATAGCGTACCAATTACACATGATGTAGGAATGGAAAATTATTTGTACAAACTTTGCGAACAAAACGCAAAAGAATGCATATAATTATTTCGAATAAAATTCGAATGTTATTTATTTTTTTAAATTAAATACAACGCACCTATAATCTATTTTATACTAAAAGAATGCGCTCGTTTTCGTATGTTAGCTATAAGAAAATATTTATAACAATATTATACATCAAAGGTAACAAGATTTTTTTATCTTGTTAAAAAATTAAAAAATTAAGATTAGAAAAAAAATGTATCTGGCTCAACCAGCAAAATACTTATAATTGGAATTTTAACTGGTCAAAAATTAACTATTGCCATTATTTAAATAACAGCTGTGTAGTCCGTGGCCCAATGCCACAAAAACCTCAGGGGCAGCCGGGGCAATGCCCCGGTAAAGGGGCCCCTTGGAGTTGGCTAGGGGTCCCATCTAAAAATTGTATAATAGGTAAATTTACTCTAATATTAATTATAAATAAACTGTAGTAAGAATGCAGCACGTAGATTTGCTATGTTATATACATATGATTTTCAGAAAATCACCATTAATACCTTTGTATAATTTATGAGTTATGGACCTATGAAAAAATATTATGTTTATAGGTCTTGAGGGCAGGGGCAAAACTAGCGGGGGAAGGGGGGAAATTCCCTCCCTAAAATGAACTCATTCGGTCAAATCACTATGCCAGTCGGCTAAATGACTAAATATAATCAAATCAGAAAAAAAAATGAAAACTTTTTTTTTCAACTATAATAAGGTAGGTAGGTAGATTTTCGATACGCCCTTGCTTGGGGACCCCATCAATTGATTGTGTCCAGGGCCCCAAGAATCCTAGTTGCGGCACTGCCGTGGCCATGAATTTATACATAGGTAAATACTTGCTTTTCAATAATCTACATAAAAAATGAATTACCTAATTTTACCCCGAGACAGAGGCAGTAAAAACGGCAAAGGGAATGTGTGTTGTAGGATAGAGGGGAAGAGGAAGACCAAAAGAGAGGTGCGAGAGATATAATATAGAGTGATATGAGGTGGGCTGGTGTATATGAAGAGGATTCGGGAGATTGAGTTAAGTAAAAATGGAGGACTAAAGTGCTAGTTGGCTGACCCCAAATAGTCGTGAGAGAAAGGAAAGAAGGAGAAGAAGACCTTATTTTATTATAGGAAATGTTAAGATAAGTTATATTATATATCACTGCAGATAAATTAAATGCCTAAACTTATTCTTTGTATATATTATAAGTATAATAAATTTATCAGCATAATCAATTTAATGCTTTTAGTAATGAATAATGACAACTATTGTTTATAATATATAGATTACCAGGTTATCAGGGTGGAAATGGAATACACGCGAAATATGTCGATGTTGTTATATAGTTATAACCACATCGGCCCAGAATCTGACTGCAAGACCCCCAGTTATAATTATAGGCTCCTGAACCCCGGGATGTCTTACTAATATTTAAACAATAACAATAATAATATTTAAAACTTTAAAAATGTCTCAACTATCGATTAGGTTTTGTGGGGGTACCAGTTAAAATTTGTGTTTTTGACCAAATATATTACGTAGGATCAAGTTTAAATTTTTTTTTTAAACATTCAACATATTATATTCCCTTTATCACTAAAATTCCTAATATTCCATATTTTCAGATTTTACTATTTACCTCTACTCACAAGGTCTAACTTATAAATTATTTTTTTCAACAGGTATTGACATTTTTCCAAATTAGATTTTTAATTAAATTTAAAACAAAATTATTAATTTACTGCAAAACTAAAAATTTGAATTAACATTCAAATAAACCCTTAATATTAATTTAATTTTTGTAGCTTCTTTACTACTTTTCATATTTTTTACTTATTAATTATTATGTTTGATATAAGTATACGATAGTAACAATCAACTTTTCTATTTTTTTTCTATCAACAAAATTTACAGTAATATCTATAATTATTATTTACCTCACTTTCATAACCCTCCAGAATCAATCCATTTTTAAATAAATTGTCTATACCTATTTCTGAGCTTAAATTTTGTGCTCAAGACTAATTTCACATAAAACACTAAAAGCATTTACCCATTTAAATTTAATCACTGTAAAGATTATAGACGATCTAAGTTTCAAGCGGTATATAAATTTTGCAATGCCTTTTCAAAAATATTTTGTATTTTTTATTAGCTTATTTTGAAATGGTTCTTATTTTTCTCCTTCACCTTCTCTCACAACTATTTGGGATAAAAAAATTCAAGTTGTAGATCCTATTTTTCTCAAACTTTACATATTAGGGAGTTTGAAGATGGTTCTTGTACACGCTAAAGATAGACGGGATGGATAATTATGGCCGGTTTGCACTAGAAACCTGACGCCACTAACGCGGAAAATCTTATTGGGTACCCTCGGGAATTAAACAGTGAACCTCGTGTGCTGAAACATGAGTTGTGAATTAATTGAGTTATTTATTTCGAATGAACTATGCAAATAGTTGTTTAGGGGCAAACCCTTTAGCTATTTCAATCTTCCCTAGGTTTTCACTTACTTGCATTTTTTATACATATTATGTATTTTTTTTTCTAATGAAACCGATTCGATACATGAAAAAATGTTCGCCAATCTTCCCATGTATGCCAACTGTCTACATATTATTTGAATGTAACCCTGGAAATGACTGGTTATTTATTATATAAATTAGTATACATTATACTCGTATTATAACATATTAAAATAGTACATTTTAATTAGGTATGTACATTTGACAAATAATATTAATTACAACAACCATTTATTTTTTGAAATGTATCGAATATTTTGAGTACCCATGAAATATATCATATTATGAAAAACTTTGTGTTAAAATTTCGCATGTGTAAATAGTTTTACACCCAAAAGTATATAAATTATAATATACAATTTTTCAACAGGTAGCTGGGTAGTAAAACTTTTAAAGAAATTCATCATAGATACTTCAAATTGTAAACGTTTATATACAAAAAGAAAAATTAATGTAAGATAAGGTTCGGTCATTGTATTGATTTCTTTAATTAAGTATTAAGTATTGTGATGATTCATTAATCTCGTTTTAAATATTCAGGTCTTCGATCTCCGATAATATTGTCCATGAGCAGGAAAATGTTCAAAAGTTTATCGTCTAGACTCTGTAGACGGTCTGGTTTCAATAAACTTAATTATTTATATGGGCTATATTATGAATTTATCTTTCCACTCGAAAACATCACTTACGTTCAGAAATAGGTAATATATTATTATCAAGTGTCGACAATAGTAAAACTTTTTTTCCAAATTTTCTTTTATTTTCTGACTTTATTTATAAAATGTAAAACTTTAAAAATCATTTTACGTTTTACGACTGTATTATATTACTTATTTTTTTTACTACCATATTATAATAAGTAGGTACTTGCAGTCTAGTAAACTGTAGAATTTCGTTTAGTATCTTCTAAACATAATATTTTATAATTATATATTTAAATATGAGTAAAGTATTTTTTTAATTAAATATAATAAATTTGTATACAAAACACTATATACATTTACGGTGTGTTTACAATTTTCTGTATAAATGAATTTGGATTATTATTTTTTAATTATATTTCACCATTTCCGTTTATACTTTAAGATAGGATTAAAATATAATATATACGAATTAATAGTTATTTACAAAGGTGCCGGTTTAGGCCGATGGCAGTAGTGTAGACGAATAGATTATACTAATATCCTGCACATGTACTTAACAGCTTTCGCGAGTCATTTGAAATACTATATTATAATAATTCCATAATTGAAATTCATCATTTATCTGCAGGCAATTTATGATTATTTTATCTTATTTAATTTTAGTGTTTATACATACATACGAGTATATCGAATTCTAATATTGAACGAACAGTATAAAGAAATATCAGACGACTGTATACTCGAATTATGCGATATTGTTCAACAATAATTATAAGCATTATATGCGAATAACCATTGTGTTTCAGTAGCCCGTAAAACCACTAAAGCTAATCGACTCGACTCGGTAATTTTGTACAATATAATATTATGTTACTACATGCACCTATAACGTATATATGTAATATGAATAATTACAAATTATCAGAAAATAAATTAACACGTTATATTTATACAAATCCATTATCGAAAAATATGCAATAAAATGTACCTACTGCACGACGCGTGTTAAAAAATTAAAACTTATTTACATCGCGCATACACGTATTTATATAATATTATGTGTAATTTTATGTAAATCTGTAAAACGTTAATTACCATAATTTATGACCTTCGATAACATGTGTATATTAAATACACTTTAGAATCAATAAAAAAATTTTGTCCCAGTCATATACCTGCTGCATGTATTATAATGATCGCATGAATGATATTTTTTTAATAAACATAATAGTAAGTTTTTGCCTTTAGGGCGTATTTATGTACTGGTATACAATATAGTAAGAAACTAACAAATAATAACATAGGAATCTCACTTCTTCAAACATATTTCAACATTTTTACGTCACTGCGATATTAAAAATAATTATTAATCCGTGCGTTGAAGAAATCGTCGAGAGCTATCAGAACAGGCTTAGTGCTTCTATAAACTGGTTATATATCTTAGAAGACAAATAATAGTAAAATACTACATGAATACTGGTGTTCATCAATTTCAAATAATCATAAGATATCATATACACAGAAAATAATTACGGTATCTTGAGATTACCTCAGAATTATACATGAATTTAATAGATGTATGGATAATTTAAAAATTACATGTGCAGAATGCATTTTCTGAATGATTTTACCAATTCGTTTAAAATTATGTCGGGTCATAAGACAGATAGGCACCCTTTCACCCACATTATTTAACTTGGCACTTGAAAAAGTTATGGGAGATACAAACAATGATCGAAGAATGCAGACAAGTGGGAAACATGTCATGTTGTCGTATAACGCAGACGACATCGTGATAATGGGAGGTAAACAAAAAGTCAAGCCATTGATATAACGTCTAAAATTAATGAAGCAAGCAAGAAAATAGAACTATAATATATGAACGAAGTAAAGACCAATTACATGATCGATGATCGTATCAAGAAGCGTATAAAACATAGTTTCTAATGTAGTACACGATAATAAATTTGAATAAGAGGATGACTTCAAATATTTCAACTAGAATGTTGTATAAAAAACACGTCAACGTCGATTATTGTAGAAATATACTTCATAGAAATAACTTTATAATATATTGTACAAATATATACACGAAAGGAAAATTAATGGACCACAAATGGGAATATATACTATTTCAACATCATTCAACTTTTGAGATCAAAATTATTGTATAAAATATCAAAGATTCTATACTGTATAGTATAACATAGTAACTTATGACCAGTAATAATGTACGCTAGTGAAATCCAGACATTGACTTAAAGAGTCAGTAAAATAGTAGGCATATTCGAAAATAAAATACTATGAACTCTATATAACTATGGATCATACTCAGAGTCGTGTACCAGACCCTGGAACAAAATTTATTGGCCTCCTAAATTGCCTTGAATTAATTTTTTTTTTATAAAACTAGTGGTTTTGCAATAGTGTATTATTTATTTATTTATTTTTTTGAAACAACTTTTTGAACAGAAAAGTTGATTTAATTGCTACATATATATGCCCATCCTTCGGTATAGTAAAAATGAACATGATGATACTTTAAAAATGTAATTTTTCAATTTTTTCACTTTTCAATAAACGTATAAGAAAAAACTAAACCAAGAAGGCTAAACATTATGTTGTTACCAGTGTTGGGTAAGTTATTTTTAAAAAGTAATTAAGTTACTTTACTAGTTACAAAATTAAAAGGTAACTAGATTACTTTTTCGTTACCTAAATACATAAGTAATAGAGTTACATTACTTTTTCAATTCAAAAGTAACTAGTTACAATGATGTTACTTCAAAGTTTTTAAATATGTAAAAATTAGACTAATAAAATTAAATTTCAAAAATATCTTTATTTTTTCTGATGGTCGTCAGTCGAATATTATAAAATTCAATATCATATGCATACTCCAATTTATATAAAATCAAACAAGCGTTAAAATATCTACTTTTTGCAGATATGATGGGTGGTCGAGAATTTTAGACGAATTCATTAGAATGAATTGTATTTTTATTTATACTCGTAAATATGTAATTATATGATAATTTTTAAATAAGTAATTCTTGTATTCTAAAATGTGTATAATATCCAAATCATTGAAAATAGTAATTAGGTACATGATAGATACCTACCATACATCGAATATTGAGAACAAACTAGTTTATACTTCAGTATCATGTGTTAGTGAAAATAATGTTCTCATAAACATATTGGAGTATAGAAGTAGTCATATAGGTAGCAAATAGTAATGTAAAATGTACTTACTGTTAGAAGTGTTGTATTGATTATTAGTTTTAAAAAATCCAGGAAAGTACTTCGCACATTGAGTAGTATATAGGTGGACGAAGTTGATCAATCGTCCCTTCAGTCTTCGGATAGGATAATACATTATTATTACTTTAGATTTGAAAGCAACGATAAATCAAGGTAATTTTTTAAACTTAAAGAAACTACTGAAAAAAGTTCAAAATGTCGTGTTCCAAGTACCAACTAGAAGTAATTTGCTATCGTTAACATACAAATTCCAAAACTCCAACTCAAAATCTTCTGGTCGAAAATTTACTAACAGAAAAAAAAATATCAGTATAAAATCAAAATGAACATTAAAATCTACACACCACATGCGTTTACAGTCCACATGTTTTAATGTTTGTACTATTATCAAATTAGGTAAAGAATTTTGTAATTTGTTGTGCCGGTGTTTATATTTAGATTTTATAATTTTTATTCAATAAAGTGTATTTTTACTACATCTGTAGAGTTATTTCGTCCATAATTTCCTCTCTCAATGATAAGTAAAAACGACTTTTGCGAAAAAAATAATGTATAAGTATAATAAATATATTTGAATGATCACAAATAATTATTATAGTTATGTGCTGATCTGACTACCGGCACGGCGAGGTGTCCTCACTTTCCCACCAAATTATATATTATATCATAAATTTATTGTTATTATATCAATAAAATATTATATCTATTAAATTATGGCATTCTGGACACTTGCCTCGTTCTTTCCATACTTAAATTCAGATACATAGACATTAGACATAATATAAAAGAAAAACTAACGAAGACTTACAGAAACTGTATAAATATTTTTAATATTTTCTCTAATTCATTATAGGAAAAACAGATAGTGATTTAGTCTATATGTACAGAGAGGAGATGGTCATTAATCAAGAACGTATTAGTCATCAAAATAAAAAATGCAAAATCCATTGAAAGCATCAGATTTAAATTAAAAACATTCGTCATGTTTAATGTAGTTGTAGTAGGACTTTAAAAAATACTAAAACTCGTATTTTAAGGCAATATACATAGTAAAAATATAGACGGAAAAGTTCATGATGGAAGCTAGATAAGCTCGATAGTTCTTAAATATGAACCATTAAGCTAAAAAAGAAGAAAAGTATATTTATTTTATATTCTAGTATTTATATTAGGTATATAATTTGTATATATAAATTGTTTTTTATTATAATTATATTGTTTAAAAAGAATAGTACATCGTAAATATAGATAATTTACTAAAGTAGTATACGCAGTTTCATTAATTAAATATTTGTTGTTAAATCAACAAGCCATCATAGGACACAATCTTATATTCGTGAACACTTTATCTCTTGTTTATTTTTATAATTCAACTGAAAATATTTTTAAAATTTTAAGCAACTTTATAGAAATGCGGTAATGTTATCTATATTATATTATATTTTAACTAGTAAATTATATGTAAGATAATAAAGTAACATACTTATACATATACTTTAAATAATTAATAATCATACAAGAAAAAGTCAATTGTATTTGTTCTGCTTTCATACATGACATATTTCTAACATATATCTATTTGAACTCAATTTTATATCTCTAATATTAGTTTATATTTTTTTTTTCATTTACTTTTATATACACATAATATATAAATGTATGTGTTTATTATCATTGGCAGAAATAGGGGGGGGGCTTGAGAGGGCTTTGCATCCTAAAAGTTTGATAAGCACCCTCAAAAATGGTCTGAAAAATTATTATATTTAAATGTATTTAATGTTTGTATTTATATGGATACTTTTGCTAAGAAACATAAGAACATTTCGTTTAGTAAAAAAATAATGTCTGATTTTCACAAACCCATACCCCCACCTATACCTATTTTTGTTTCGATTTATCGATTAAACGTGAAAATTTTATTGAATATGTTTGTGTGGAAAAACACGAATCTACAAATAATTCTATATCCGTTATCGATGTGATAAATCGCACTGATTTAGGGAACCTAAATTCAAAACCTATCCAGCCTAGGTAGTAACTATAAATAAAAATAAACATAAGTATAAGTATGAATAAATGACGTATCAATAAAACTGTATTTTCAATGTTATGCGAGAAAATAAAATGTGTCCCTATATAAAAGCTATTTAGGAGGCAAGAAATCTAATAAAAAATAAACATGTATATTGTATAGGTGACTAGCTGAAATATGTATTAAATAAGAATCCAACAAAATAAGGACAGTGTTATTTTATATTTTAGACATTTAGAAGTTTCAAATTGTAAATGATTTTTTCTAATCTGTAATCTATTTATTTTCGTGTTAATATGTTATGATTTGATTTATTAATTATTTTCTTATACATAATAGGTATACACAATCTTATACATATGCATTTATTAAGTAAATATGTCTAAAATCACACATGTATTTCATGTATTCGCATATGAACTTATATAATATGAATACATTAAATACATGTTTAATAAATGCAATCAACTATTAGCAAAGTTACTATAAATATTATTCTGTTGTAGGTACCTACTAAAAATTTTTATACGTAATCTCCAGTGTAGTAGGTATGTTAACTATTAAGTAGGTATTATTATATTCCAAATCTTGATATGTTAATAAAAAGCCTAATCATAATAAATATTACGTGTGATTATATCATGTCACCGTAAATGTCTCAGCGGTCACTCATTCTCAGTTACATGCGATGACACACAGCGATTGTTACAAACAAAATTATATAAATACATAAATAATGTATTCGTTCAAGTATTCAATTCTGAATCTAGGTGTACCTAAAATTACTAATTATACAACCTATATATTTCAGAGTAAACTGAGTATTAATGATATTAATTCGAATTCGAGTTTATTTTATTCAAAAATGTTTTCAATCATTAATGAATTTATAGCAATATTCACAATTTATAATCATTCAAATATTCCTATATAATTTAATTATGAATTTTGTAGACAAAAAATTTCATAATACTTTTTCTAGTAATGTTAATGATATAATAGGGTTATTTCTGAAAATGGGCAAGGTATAGTTGTTAATTTTAGATAATTTACCTCGAATGTATACAAAAAAACCATTATCAAATAAGCCTTTAGAGTTTAGAGGTAAACATTGCGGAATCTCCTTTCTGCATTAATAATATCGACTTAACACTCACAGATGTTTTTGAGGAACTTGATCATTTAATTTAGCATCATGTCCTTATCAAAGTAACTTATCAGTAAAATTATTATATTAATGATGTTTCACTCTTGTCCCTCTTATACTTTTTCTTTTTAATCAACCATTAAAATCGGGAATAAAACCTACAAGTAGGAAAACTGTGTTATATTTCCCCTATTTTTAAAAAAGGTGATCGTTCTTTTATTATAAGCTACCGTCTTATTTCAAAGATTTTCATACTACCAAAAATATTATCAAAATTAATTAACACAAACATTACTCATATCATTAATAATATTTTATTAAACGTTCAACACGGTTTTCGTAAGGGATGTTCTACTGTAACTAATTTAGCTATTTTTAAACATAATATTCTCGATTCTTTTTCGACTATGGTACTCAAATGGATACTATTTAGTGTTTACACAGTTTTTGAGAAACATTTTGATGGTTTCGATCATTTATTAATAATAAATTAATTTAAAAATTCTGGGTTTTGTGATCCATTTCTATCATAGTTTGCATCCTTTTTATCAAAAAGAATCTAAATTATAAAGTTAAAACATTTTTTATCAAAGCCTATTCATGTTTCATATGGTGTTTCTATCTTTCACCAAAACTTTTTTTATTATTTATAAGTTATATACGTATACAATTAGTTATTAAACACTAATATTTTTATTATTTGCTAATGATGCTAAATTATTTAAAAAAAATAGATTCAATTTAGGATTGTATTGCCTTATAAGAAGATTTAAATAATCTTAATAATTGAATAATTGATGCTATTTAAATGGTCTATGTCTATAAATAAATGGAAAAAATTAATATTTAATCTTGAAAACTCTAGTGTTTATTTCATTTTTAAGACATAATATTTCTATTGATTCAGTTAAATTTTTTAACGACTTGGAAATTATTTTTGATTCTAAATTATGTTTCAATAATCACATTGCAAAAATTTCAAAGAAGACTTATTCAAATCTGCGATTCATTACTCGCACATGTTCAAGTTTTAATAATTTCAATATTTTTAAAACTGTAAACATTGCATTTGTCAGATCTCATTTAGAATATGCTCCTCTTATTTGATTCTTAAATAACCTTTATATGACTCAGAATCTTGAAGAGTTCAAAATCGTTTTTTTCGTTTTCTATATTTTAAAGTAAAAGTTGAACTCCTCAGCAAATTATTTTAATTCAAAATGTTTAAATAAGAGAAGAAGTTACCTAAATTACATATTTTTATTAAAATTATAAAATAACTAAATAATTGTAGCTTTTTGTTGGGACGATCATATTTTCAAACTAATTTTAAATCCACTAAGAATCGAGAAATTGTTATTATAAATAACGTATCTAAAACATATTTACGATCATCTACTACAAATATACTGATGGCCATAGGAAATACTATGGAATCTAATTTTAATTGATTTGTGAATTTATTGTTGTTATTATAATATTACAGTAGTTATATATTGTTACATTGTTATAATTATATGAAATTAAATGTATTACCGTTGTAATAAAAATAAGATCAATCTAATTGTTTAAATATATAAATATATAACTAAAATGAAGTTTTTTTTCCCCCGTCAATAAATAAATATCAGCTAAATTGTTATTTTTTATGTATTCCAATATATATATATATATATATATATATTCCAAACGTTATTTTTTTTAACAGTAAACAACAACAAAATATAAAAAACAAACGAATCATATATATATATATAGGTCTATATATAGCTGAAATGCGTTATTTGAATTTTTAGTGCGTAATACCTACCTATAGTGTCAAGTGGGTATATTTCAATTAAATATGGGTGAAATTAACTCGACTATTTTTTTAAACGTTATAAAATATAAATGCATACGTAGTGATTATATCATTTACGCTACAAAATATATTGTGTTCACAATGTTATTCAAACGTCTGCAAATATATAACTAACACTCCATTTCCTGAAGTAATATAAACTAATAATAACAAGGGAACTTCTTGACTTTACAAGTGGTAAATATTCTACCATAGGGTTGATAATTTTAGACGTTGACATATTTTAAGTGCTGAAAAAAATCGATCTAATTAATATTGTTTTAGATATAGATTCCTTAAGATTTTTTTTCTGGAATCAACTTGAAGTATTTTTTGATATAGTATAATTAAAGACATAATTAAAATAACTAGATACCGAAAATTACGAAAAATTATTAACAATTGGAAAATAAAGACATATCTTTGATTTTAAATCTAAATTGCCATTTTTCTACAATATTATCTACAATGATAATATTAAGTCCCGAGGGGACGTGAGTCCTATACATAATATTATATCTATATATAAGTATTCGCTGCAGCTTCCTAAAATCTTTGTAAAAAGTTCAAATAGTCTATACCTAACATATAAGCTATATTGTTTATGAAACTATTGAATTTTGAAATATTTATTTCACATTTTTTAATATTTTTGATTTTCGTGTTGACGTTATAAAATATTAATATATTTTACATAAACTGTATAATTTTATATATTATAATGGTTTTTTTTTTAATATATATATATATATATATTAATCGAAATGACTAAGCTACTGATTTTTAATTACAAATGTTATGATTCAATAAAAAGACAAAAAATATATCTCAGACGAGAAAAACTACTTCGACCCGGTTTTTTTTTAACATTTTGTAATAATACTGACAAAGCGATAATATTAAATGCATTTATATATGTTTTTACCGATCATAATTATAATATTATATAAACCGTTTTTATTATGCAATAAAATATTATATGTGACGGGGTTTTGATATGCGCATATTATAACTCTAACCCATAAATATACGCATAAAAAAGTGTTTACATTAAACACTTATATAGGTACACCCTTTCAGAATACGTGGCCCGAAATGAAGAGGTATTGTGAAGCATTTCATTCAAACACAATAATAATCTATATAGTATTTTACACGGCAATATAAACTATAAAGTTGTTTGTCGATGGCTTATTGATACTTTGACAAGGGTCTTTATTATATCAATAAATATATACTTAATTTTTTATTTTTTTATTACGAATAATGATAACATTTAAATCAATTTAACATCACACAGTATAATAAGTACAAGTGTTATTTATATTACGATTGGTACGTATATAGTTTATACATCCACATTAAATTACATCTTACACATTTAAAATTTTAGTATAATTTGTTTCAAGAGCGCCCGCAGGTGAAAATTCAAGGGGGGGGGGAGACAAACTTAATTTGTATTAAAAATCAAAAACACAATTATTAAGGGCGAGGCCACTTGCCATTTTTAAGGGGTTCTGTATAGGCAGTGTTCAAGAAAAATAAAAATCTAATAATTTTCTAATATTTAAGTACATTTAAAAATTAATCTAAAAATAGTTTTGCACCTCTTTTTATTGTTGTGCAATCACGATATTTCCGCCTAAAAGACCAATAAGCGGGATACAATTTTGGAACTTTGGAAAGTCGGATTTAAAATCTGAAAACAGATTTAAATTTGTCAGCCTGTCTTCTAGAATATGATCGAGGCATTTTTCTTTATTATTGCAGATGAAAATAAAATCAACGTTATATAATATTTACTTTACTTAAATTTTTGTAGTCAGTTCTGTAATTTATTTTCAACAAATTTAAGTATTAGTATTACGTAAAAAAAGCGTTTTGCGTTTCAAGGGGAAACATAATATTCACATGTCTTTATTGTCTATGAATATATTCACGAATTAACGGCTGTAGTGGTAAGGTTAGTTTTAGAATTATACGATATGGCGTACATGTATATTGTCAGGGATGGGCAAGTTACTCAATTAGTTGTAACTGGTTACAAGTTATAAGTTACTCTTAAATTGTGTATCTGGTTACAAGATACAAGATACTTTGGCAACGTGTAACTGATTACAAGTTACAGTTACAGTAACTTAGTTACATTTAAAGTTACAAGTTATTTATTTATATTAATTTCTTCAAGAAAATAATGACACTACTAAATATTTGTTTGTATGAGGTATTTGTTCGTGATAAAAACGTATTATTTATATTATAATATATTAGTTACAACTGAAATATAAAAGTACAAAATGTGTATTAACATTGAAATTTATTAAAATTTTGGTTACAAAATATTACAAAATGTAATAACTAATATGCACGGT
>JAIPRL010002093.1:0-66635 GCA_025469235.1 Pemphigus obesinymphae | reverse complement strand
AATACAATATCTTTTGCTTATCACATATTATCGTGGTTAACCTAATGAAACTTGGTCACTGAATTTAACAAACACGCAAGTTTTGGTTATTGATATAAGATAATAAAAAACATAATTAGGTTATATAGTGAAAACATGAGTTAATTAAGTACGTTAATTATAAATAAGCCATAGACCTTACACCATAATTATAAAGCTACTATTGTTAAAGTTAGATCATATAAAACTGCTATAAAAAAAAAAAGGCCCGTGGGAGGGGCCATGGCGCCTCTGCCCCCCCCCTGGCTACGCCACTGTATAATAATATATAATATTATATGGTATTATTCTAAGAATACGCATAAACCACTGGAAAGCGAATAGGAGGTATGATACGTGATACAGACTTGCCTACTTTTTTTCCTTTTTACCGATTTGACGAATATTGTTCGTTACAATGAAATTTGCCGACTAAAAGGTACTTTGATGAACAACATGGGGGATGTGACACCCCCACCCACCCCTTTGCGACGGCCCTGTATCTGCCGATATTCCATTCAATAAACTGAAGAACAAATTATTTTGTAATATGTAAGAAAAATATATAGGCAAAAAATGCTAGATGAGTCTACATCACGGGAAAATTATGTGGATAAATGTTTTTATGAAACGATCAATTCTACTCAAAAATACGTTGAAAATGAAAAAAATACAAGTCATTAAGAAATAGTTGTCGACTTTTTTATGGTACACATACTGACAATAGATATTTTGTTGTAGACCTATATCGACGGTAGACAAAATGTAAATGTTATTCGATATTTGTAATTATATATCTTGACCGGAACTATTATTATTGGTTATTACCATTGGCGGAAATCTGGTTAAATTATTGGGGGGGGGGGGCTAAGATAATAACTATAGGTATATAATTACCACCTAAAAAATTTTTTTTAGCTCCGCTCGATATTAACGTTTTTCAACTTCATTATATTGATGTATAATATATAATTTAACATTATACATATCATCATTTACGACAGACTTATAAAAATAAATAAATTATAGATTAGAAAAAAATCATTTACTATTTGAAACTTATCAAAATCTAAAAAAATGATAAAACACTGTACTTTTTTTTTAGGTACTTATATAATATAATATATTTTAGCTACCTGTTTATTTTTATTAGATTTATATACACATATATATATACGTATATATATATATATATATATATATATTGGGTTTTATATAGCGTGACATAATATTGGAAATACAATTTTATTGATAAGTCATTTAGTTATAACTCATACTATATATTGTGATAAGAACATTATCTAGTGCTTTATGTAGTCTTTTTTCGATATTTAAATTTTTTTAAAGTTATATTTATTAAAAAAAAAATCAAAATAGTTTTTAATAACTTATAAAACGTGTTTAAATGCACATATTACAAAACGGCTACGTGGGGCACTAGATTTTGTTGTTCTTTATCGTTATTTTTTGTTTCATCTTTCTACGATGTTTTTAAGTTCTTATAAAATATAAATGAGAAATACAAAAATAATATTTTCAATAAAATTTTATAAATTTGAAAAAAAAAACAAACACAATAAAAATTATAAATAATGGAACCAATTATTATTCATTTTTTAAAAAAAATATAAACATTTTTCAATTGTTAAATTTTCATTTTCTTAAAATTGTCTAAAAATTGCCTATATAGAATCCCTTAAAAATGGCTACGCTGACATTCTCTTGATTATAAAGAGTAATCACTTATTTTAGTATTATATTATCACAAATGATTGAACAATTATATACAAAAAGCCACCCAAATATACAAGTTTGTGAGGTTGGTCTAAATTACATCCAGTAGTCAAACATGACACTATTTGGACACCTAAGACATATAAAACACGATCTTGACACCACTAGTCCTTATTTTAGATACTAAACACTATTTTAATACCATTAGTCCACCATAAGAGCAGGATACGGTCACAACACCAAATTATTTTGCACAAGTTCTATCCTGGGAGATTATAGGTACCTAACCAATAATATGTGAAAACCAGACATTTTTTTTTACTAAACAAAATGTTTTTAAGTCTTTTAGCAAAACTGTCCATATAAACAAATTTCAATATAATGGTTTCTCAAATCATTTTTGAGGGGGCTAAGCCCCCTCAAGTCTCCCCCCGATTTCCGCCAATGGTTATTACCTACTAGGGCAGAGAAAATGCACAAAATATGCAAGCATATGTGTTTATACCTATGTATTTGAAAACCCTAGAATATGCACTTAGAATTAATTTTGTAATTTAAAAAGTGTATTAAAGTGAAGTATTTTAAGATTTTTCATCGAGTGAAGAATACAATATTGTTTTAAAATAATATGTGAAAATGTGTATTTTGTTTTTATTGATAAAACACTTAAAACGAATTATTTAAAATAAAAACAATTAAAGTTCAAGTTAAAAGAAATTGAAGATATTATGACGTAGTGTAAAAAAAAAAAAAAAAACCATTCCGTGCATACGAGTGTATATTTTATTAAATAACGGTGATGGCTTGTGGGCTTTGAAAGCGGGAGGGCGATTAAAAATTATTATAGGTAGGTAATTTCTGAAAAGCATAGAATACAATAATAATTATGTACGAATTTAAAAGGTATAAGTACCAAATTAATACGAAATAATAGAAAAGTAAATATATAAATACGTTTTACGAAAACCGAAAGTTTGACTTTGACTTTGAACCGAAAGTTACAAAATAATAAAATGTTTTAGACTCAAAATTTCAGCGTCTATCTTTCGTTTCACCAAACAGGTCTTCAAAGTGGTTTTATTTCAATTTTCTATATTATTATAATTTTATATGATACCGAATTTTCATCTACTATATTATGATAATGTATACCTAATATACACCAATAATAAAAGAATAAATTAAATAAATAATAAAGAAATATAGAAATGTGCACGATATTATATAGAATAGGTATATAGAAATATTAATTATTATTCCGTATTCGATTATTCGTATCGGCCCAGCCACGGCAGTCCGGCGGCCGCATTATTACCGAATTCCCCCTCTTGTGTTTTTGTGTTTTGATTGTCAATGCCGAGCGCTGTTCGATACTCGATAACCGCTCAGATGAATAATAGGTTCCTATTTCAACCGTGCTGTAATAATAATAATAATAATACTAATAATAATGATAATAATAATAATAATAATAATAATAATAATAATGATAATAATAATAATAATAATAATAATAATAATAATGGTATACCTACATATCAGTGGCGTACATACACAGGAATTTTTTGTTGGGGGGGGGGAGAGATAAATATATATTTTTTTTACAAAGTTTACTTCCAACCTCGAACCATTACAGTTTACCAACTAACACGTATTATACAATAATATAAAATAGAACATGTAATTGATAAAAAATATTTTCATTACAAAAACACTATAAAGGCAAAAAAATTCTAAAAAAAAAGATCAAGGGGGGATATCCTCCCTTTTGTACGCCACTGCTACGTATATTTTTAAACTCCGATTACCTCATAGGTGTTTTCATTACAACAGAAAACGATTTTTACTTTCGATAATTTAATATTTTGAAAATTCATTACAATGTAAATATAAATAGATATAATAATATTGTTAATATTTAAACAATATCTAACTTGTTAACAAGTAATTTGTTAGAAGTCTTATTTTGAATTCTAAAAATCTTAGGGTTGGGGGGCGATCGCCCATACACACGAGCCGCCACTGTTAAATAAGTACCTGCCTATACCTACTGAGGAAATAAACCATTTAAATTATTAGAAAATAGGACAAATTTATATCTATTGAATAATACATAATATCATGCACTATAGGTACCATAATTACACATACCTACCTATACCTATACCTACCTAACTATAGGTCAGTCCCGATTTCAGAAAACAATTCGTACTGCGTACTTTTACAATAGGGATATGTGATGGGCTTTGTCCCCACTCCTATTACATCACCGTTATGTTTAAAATAAATAAAAATAAGGGAAAATATTTTTAAAATAAATTTAAAAAAAAAAAAAACGAAAATTCTAAGGAAAAATGTTTACTTAAATAAACTAATTGTATACACAAAAAATGCATGTATCACTACACACTTTTTTAATTTGTATTGCACGTTGAATTGCGTTTTCGTATTGCACACTTGTGTCGTAGTGCACTCTAAAATAGCCGCTGCTATAGGTTATACACATATTAACATTATAATCAATTATAAAAGTTCAATACACACAAAATATTCTATGGTCCATAGTTTTCTATTTTATTTTTTGTAAACATTTAATTATTACCGCAAAACAAATAAATTATAACTTTCTAAATACCTATATTTATCTTCTATGATTAAATTAAATTTTAATTTTTTGACCCGGTGTAACAGCCGGATCGTACTGCCCGGGTAATCATACCCCCGGCAGTACGATTCTCCTAGTATAATCATACCTCCGGTACTAAATGCCTAGGATATATTTATACCTCCCAAAATATCATACTGGTGGGTACGATTATGCTATATAGGATTATAATACCGTCCGGGGATATAAATATATTGGGATATTTATACTTCCATTAAAATCATACCGGGGGTTATGATATCGACATAATTCCAACGGGTTTCGATTTTATTTAAGGTTAGGTAAGATTTACGCCTAATATATTAGTCAAGGGGAGGGTCAAATTTTTAGAATCGTGGAAATGTACCTAATTATTGTCGTAGAGAACTCGGAACACCACTGTCGTAAAGACGCTATACCATAGACTATAGCATAAAAGATACTAAAATCCCCCCCCCCTTTTAATTTTTGGGTTTGGTACAACTCTGGAAATATTGATGTTTATAATCTGATTCCAACAGAAAATATTTTGTTTGACGGTCGTCTAAAAGGTACGTTTGTTAAATTCCCCAAAATCTCCAAAATTAGGAGGTACATTTTTGAAATCATGATATTTAACTCGTGTTTATCCGTAAAGGGTTCGGGATACAATAGATTGATAGAACATATTTCAGTGTATAACATACTGAAAATTATCCTCCTCTACATATTTTGGATTTGGTATAACTCTGACATTATTGGTGTTTAGAATCTTAAAAGTATTTTGGTCAATCTAAAAGTTACTTCTGGTGACTTTTTGAAAATTCACAAAATGAGGGGGTGCACTTTTGGAATCATTATATTTAACTCGGGCTTATCCGTAAAGGGACTCTGGATACAACAGATTGAAAAGAGGTATTCCGTTGAATAATCAACTAAAAATTACCTTCCCCATCATATTTTTGATTTGGTATATCTCTGGCGTTATTAGAGTTGAGAACATGTTTCCAGCAGAAAATAATTGGTTAGAAGACTTTTAAGAGGTACGCATGGCAGATTCCTCCAAAAATCTCAAAATGAGGAGGCACGTTTTTGAAATCGTGTTGGCTCAGTTTTGAGTAGATATGCACTTGGTATACAACAGATGAGTAGGTACTTATAAAAAGTAAATATTTTCACTTGGCCCCAGATTTTATATGATTTTGGCACTTATAATTCTAGCGGCATGTTATTCCGTTGGGTATGATGATTTTGTTTAATCATGGGTAGGGGATAAAAATATCCTCCGGTGAAAAAATTATAACAATGCCAATTTAATATCTTATCTTTAATTCAGAAGTTAAAAATCATGTGTCGTAAAAATCTGTTATTTTTTCGGTACTTACATAGTTTCATGTATTAGATTGATTTTACCTGGTGGGGGGGGGGTATATATATCCCGAAGTAAAAATGTTGATTAATTGTCTTATATTTATCCTAGAAAGTACAAATGTTTTGACGTAAAAATGTGTTATATTTTTAGTAAATATTTTCATATATCTACCTATTAGATTGATTTTACCTGGGGGGTATATTATATAAATCCCGAAGTAAAAATATTATAAAAATATCGATGAAATGTATTATATTTAACCAAAGAGATAGAAATGGATTGCCGTAAAAAATCCGTTAATTTTTGGTGCATAGTTTCATGTATTAGATTGATTGATTTTACCTGGGGGGTATATATAAATCCCGAAGTAAAAATATTATAAAAATATCGATGAAACGTATTATATTTAACCAAAGCGATAGAAATGGACTGCCGTAAAAATATGTTATATATATTTTTGATAGGTACATAGTTTCATGTTTTAGATTGATTTTATCTGGGGGGGGGGTGTGTGTGTATATATCCTGGAATGAAAATGATTTTTGGTACATAACAGAGCACGTACAATCTCATATTAATAATTTTGATTATCATATTATACCTATCCGCTGAATTTGGCAGCATTGCGTACTCGCGGAATCGTCAGTGGTACTCGTTATTTGAATCCTTAGTGATGCGTCTTTGATATTTATCAAAAATAATAATATTAATTTATACACGTCAATATTAATTCTTCAGTATTATTAGTGTGGGATGATTTTTCCATACTCTCTGGTTTATGAATATGTTTATTCCTTGCTTGAATGCGCGTGTGATAATATGTTCTTATAGTCTCCAGTTTTGTGTTTTGTCTCTGGTTTTGTGTACACATTTTTGTGTAAATTATTTATTTTCATTAATTTATTTAAATTAACGGCCGAATGTTATTTTAACGAAAATAGCCCTTTTCGGGGCTGTATACAATATACAACTGTGCGATTTCAATTTCACGAACGTTCGTTCGAGGAAATTGGAAGATCTTGATTTTATAATGACATGGTATGTATTGATATTTTATTAAATATTTTAGTATTATTATTTATAAATAAATATATTAATGCATTTATATTTATATATTATGTGGGTATATAAGATATTTGTATATTATATTATATTATATCTTCTTTGTACTTTTAGTAGTAACACGTACCTATACAAAACAATGCTTGGCATTCAAGTTGTACTACTTTTATTTAACGGTTTGTTTAAATTCGTTAATATAAATAATATTGTTTATATTACGTTAAATTTTTAAATATTCAGAAAATAAAAAAAATAAACGTAATTTGAAAAAGTTGACTGTATAGAATATCATATTTTTTTCATTTTTTTAATTAAAATTTTGAATTTTCGATCACTAGAAAAGAAGTTATATTATATTTCATTCAAATATGTGTATAGCTATCAAATGAAAAACATTTTTTAAAAAATATATCACGAATATTTTAACTATGTTAAATAAATTGAAGTGACATAATGCATACTATTTTATTGTAATTTAAATAGAAACTATTAAATAAATAATAGTTAAAAAATTAAATCGAAGAAGTAAATTATTTTACATGTAGATTATATTTCATAAAAAGGGTAAAAAAATTTCCTTTAAACATTTTTTTCGCATTTTGTGTGATTTTAAACTCGGGAGATTTTTATTCCCTTAATGAAATATATGATAATGGTAAATATAATCGTTTTTATTTGAATTGCTATGCTACTACATGCAGTGGTTCCGTAGGTAGCTTTTTTATAGTTGTATTTTAAGAAATATATCTGAGTTTAAAAAGTTCCTAATATTTATTAACGACTTATAAATAATGCACTTTTTATTTTAGGATATAGAAGACCATTTAATTAATAACAATCTACCAGTTGAACCTACTACCACCTACTACGAATTTAACAATATATCAAGCTGAAAAATGTACTTTTCGGGATGTTTGGAATTTAGCATATAAAGAAATCCACGAAGGTATTTTTTAATAGTTTGTTTTACTAGTGTTATGAATATATTTAAAATTACCAAATTAATTATTTCAAAGAATGAAATAGTTTTATTAAAATTAAAATAAATATATAGGTATTTAAAAAAATGGCTTCAATAGAGTGTGGATAAAATAACTTCATTATATTTTGTTTATACATTCTGTTATTTTAGATTCAGAGCGTAGGTATATGAAGAATATATTCGTTATGCACGCGGCGCTATTCAAATTTTAATATTTTATTATATGAACCTACATATTTAAATTTGAATTTTGTCGCGCAATGATGTGTTTTGTTTTTATTTATTTTTGAATATATCTATAATCTATACCTATTTTAAATACATTTCCCTAAAATTATTTTAGACAATCGAAAAGGACAGCAAATTAATTTGCATAATGTTCAGGCGTTTTTAATGGGAAAAGGTTATCTAGGATACATACTGACTAAAAATGAAAAATCAAATTTTAGAAAACAGCAAAGGCCTATCGTGTAGATAAAGGAATATTATTCAATAAGAATACGTCTGCAAAGGTTACATTTGATTTGAAAGAGCTCAAAGAAATTATACAAATGATACATAAGAGGATGATAAATGACCCTAATGAAGCTACTTATTTATCAAGTCATCGTGGTAGAGACGCATTTTTTCTGTTGGAATCAGATTATAAACACCAATATTGCCAGAGTTATACTAAATCCAAAATATGTAGGCCAGGGTAATTTTCAGTATGTTATACTCTGAAGTACGTTCTATAAATCTATTGTATCCTGAACCCATCACGGATAAACACGTGTTAAGTATCATGATTTCAAAAATGTACTTCCTGATTTTGGGGAATTTGACAAACGTACCTTTTAGACGACCGTTAATTAAAATATTTTCTGTTGGAATCAGATTATAAGCACCGATATTGCCAGAGTTTTATATTAAATTCAAAAATTCAAAATGGGTAATTTTCGTATCTTTTATACTATAGTCTATAGTATAGCGTCTTTACGGCAGTGGTGTACCGAGTTCTCTACGACAATATCCACGATTCTAAAAATTTGACTAATATATTAGGCGTAAATCTTATCTAACCTTAATTAAAACTTACACCCGTTGGAATTATTGTCGATATCATTAATAACCTTTGAATTATAGCAAATGCAAAAAAGCGAAGAACGGATCAATGTAAGTATACCTCCCAGTGTGATTGTATGGAATATTATACTAGTTATATTTAAATTTTCTTTTTTGAAAAGAAGGTAGGTATCGATTACCTAACATAATCTTACGTCCCAAGTATTGTTTTGACGGGATAGTTATGAATATCCTAGTATAATCATATTCCCAGGTATGATTTTGATGTAGGTATAAATAACCTAGGCATTTAGCACGATTACACTAGGAGAATCGTACTGCCGGGGGGTATGATTATTCGGGAGTACGATTTTCCTGCCACACCGGAAACTATTTCCGTAGTTCATCGGACAGGATATACGATTTATAAATCGACCGACAACGAAACGACTTGACTGCAGTGATATGAATACCAACAATGTTTATTACATTAGGTGATTTATCATATTTTCTCACAAGTTTCGATGTTTGTCACCCAACCATAATTGTACAACCAGTGCTCGAATTTGGGGGGGGGGAGGGGTACACAGAGGAACGGAGCCCCTCGACTATTTCATAATATTTTAAGAGTATAAAGGTACTCTTAAAATTATTTTTTACAGTATACGAGTTAAATAGTTTGATGGAATGCTCATTTGACGAAAACCCGAGAGCGCCTTATCTTCTGTTTTTCCAATTCGAGCACAGAGTACGACCATAAAATGTAAACATTTTGTCAACTAAAAAGTTGCGAAAAAAGTCATTAAATAAAAAAAACCCCTAATGGAAAAAAAAAACAGAAATTAATTTAACAAGATTTTATGAAATATATATATATATATATATATATATATACATTTTAGGCTGATCTCTGCGGTCAAGTTGTACACACTTAAAGAAATAATATTTTTGTCTATTATAGCGATTGTCATAAATAACTAGGTACATATATTTTGGTTATTATAATAATATATATTATATATAATCTCAATCAGGCGATTTCTTATATTTTCTTATACGTTTAATTTTTTTGATCTTTAAAATGTATTTTTGTATAATACTAATTTACAAAATGTAAAAAAGCGTAAAAAATGCAAAAAACTCAAAATCGGAGCTATTAAGTGTGTAATATATTACCTACTTTATATTGAAAGATTTTATAAAATATGAATTTGTAGCTCCAAACGGCTAAACATAATATATATAATAAGGACGACTCTCCTGTGGTGGTAGGAGAGTCATCCTTATTCTCCCTGAGAGGACAGAAATAGATTATGAATTATTATTTACTGATTGATGGAGTGGTCACTGGTCACCCATCCGTTTGTACAACCTTCGAACAACTCGTGTGCTCGAGATTATTATTATTGTTTAAATTATTTATTTTAATTTAAAATTAAAATAATAAATGGATATTTATATACACAGATATTAATACTAATTCTGAATGATATATTTAATTTGAATTTATTTTAAATTGAGTCTTATACTTTCTACTGTTTTGTTTACTTATACCTATAAACTATTTTGTAATAGGCACCTTCTATTTTCGGTTTTATCTTATTGTAAACAGTTCATAAAAATGTTATTGGGTTTAATAAAATAAGTAATACTTAATATAAACTTGACAATCATTTTCAAATAAAAAAATAACAAAATAATTGTGGTTATTATTTTTCTTTGGATTAAATTAGATCTGATGATAAGGGATTTTTATGGGTTGAAAATAGAATTAAAATATTTCACTACATAATATTATATATTTAAATTGAATAGACATAGGAAGGTAGGTAGGTACTTAAAATTCTAAATTTTATCAAGTTGATGACCAACTTATATGCTAGGTATAATATATAACCTAGCATATTTACTAATAAGTAATCGTATAAAATAAATGTATATATTTTGAGAAATTTGGTAAAATCAGTGACATTTTGTGATTTGTGTAATAATTTGTTATAAATTATAACTTATAAGTACCAAAAAATAAATGCATTGACACTTCTAAAATTAAATGTATACTATAACCTATAACACGTATTTCCCACATTTTAAACATATAATTCATAGTATATAGTTTTCTTGTAGACTTTTCGAGGTATTAGTTATCATAAATAAAACCTTATAATATTTTAAACACAAGTAAACATGTGTTCAAAAGTGCAAAATATAATGTAAAAGTACAAAATTAGAAAAAAAAAATAAAAAATTATAATCAAATAATTTAAGTAAACTTATAATAATATTGTACTCATAATAATTATTAGTAATTTATTTATAGGTACATTTAAATTTACTTTCTACCAAGTATAAAAACAATAAAATGTAGAATAGGTATAAATCAGAAATCACAATAAATGAGATGTCTTTTTGAAATTGTTTTTTTTTCTTTTATCGTAATTGACATTAAATTGTGACTAGATGTGTACATTTTTGTTTTTGAAATTTAAGTGCACATTTCGCTTTCTCCTCGTCGAAAATCCGTCGCCAGTTGGGTCTAAAATCCACGGGTAATAATTGGGGCACTCCATGCAGGTGAACAGTCTAATTGTCTCTCCCGGAAGTTCTCTAGTGGTTAACGGACAGGGATTTGATAACGAGCAGAACGGCTGTCCCTTGATATCACATTTGCTGTTTTCGTCTTTCCATTCCGAGAAATCTCTCATGTTTTCCAATTCGGTTGGCGTTTGCATCCATTGAATGACCTTAATTGAGTAATACATTATGTTAAAATACAACTCGTTCATTACTGCAGAATGTCATTGTTCGATATGAACGTTTTTTTTTTTTTTTTTTTCTAGAAGTGGACATTAGTAGGATGTATAGGTACTTACTTGTAACATGTTGACGAAATATACGTCGTTTCTCTTCAACATTTCTTCGATGAATTTGATTAGCTCATCCTTGAATTCTCGTTTGCTCTTGAGCCACGATGCGTGGAAGTGTAAGCCTAATGGTGCACGGTTGGTGGAGAAATGCCGGTTGAAGTTGTGCCTGAGCAAACGACCGAACTGTTCGCCGGTTTGGATGTTTGAACACGAGTCAACCATGTGACAACCTATAAAAAAATGCACAAAACACGAACGTAAGTATCGATAGTTCGCATAAGCGCAACTAGGGGGGGATTTGGAGGCTTAGCCCCTCAAAATAAAATTGTTTTCTTATAATCGATATTAAAATAAATGAGTTTCAAAATTGTCGTTATACGTTTTTGAAGGAAGTTAATTTAACGAAAAAGTTTATGACTTTTTTTTTTTGCTTTTTTACGTTTTTTAGACAATATTATGGGTAAAGTCCCGATTTTAGAGCTAGTTGCGCCACAGCAACGATTCTTTAGAGCAATAATTGCGATGTACGCAGGACCGTAGTGTGAAAAACAAATCATGATTTGAAATTCGTTTTCGTTGCCTGTGTTCCTATCCTTAAAAAGTCCCAGATACACAACCGTACCTATTTACTGAGTACAAAGTGAAAAATTGCATAGTTTATCGAAACCGTTAGATAGCACAAACCTGGCAGTGATTCGTCGAAAGTGGGATCGTCACGTCTGTCCAATTCGTTCATGACCATTTCCCAGACCGGATGGCTTCGGCTCGGACAGTTCTGAGCGTTACCGTTACACTTGTGCGGCATCCTGAAGAACAGTGTGTACGGCCAGATGGGCACGCGGCCCAGGGAAGCGGTGATAGAGGCATCGTACACGAAGAACTGATGTTCCATCATCTGGAACTGCTTGTTGCCGCCCACTCTAAGGTACGGCGCCCGGATACCGACGATCGACCCGTCGGAAATGTTGGCGAATCTGTTATCAACACACGAATGTGTCAAATCTCAATGTGTAGATAGTGTCGTGGTGTGCAGGACGCGCACACGACATTATCATGTTCGAATTCAGTTGTTCAGTTTTTTTTTTTTTTTACCTTTCTGTGATTAACCTGGCTCCGGCCATCTCGGCCAACCAGTCGTCGTAGGATCCACCGGTCCAGTATTTCGGGTCGTCCTTGTGCGTCAACGAGAACACGGCGATTTCGTGCCCTTTGCGGTGTAATTCTTGGACGAACGCGTAATTGGTGTACTTGTGTGACACGAAGAACGTTCCTTTGATGGAACAACCGTTGGGGTTCATTCGGTTGGCCTGCGAGTTGTTGAAAATCTCCTCGTATAGATCCATGTTGTCTACATTGACGGCACCGTTAAACGTAATTGTAATCAATTGAGGTACCTAAAAAAATGAATTAGGCATACTGTTATTCCGTCAATTGTGTGAAAACTACATATTATATTCGTCCATGTGAAAGATTATACCCGGCGCACGTTAAGACGATGACCGGTCGAGCAGCCAAAACACCACTTCACCGTAGTATAGGTACACGTCTGTATACAGCGTGCCAACATATACCAACACACACTACATACTGTGCTCAAATACGGCAAGCTCTGATACACCAAACACGTATTATTTGGAACAGCGTTATATAGTTGTGACTAGATTTTTCGATAACCAATCAGGACCCAGACGACGCTAAATGGACGCTAAATCGTCCGCCACTGGGCCATCATTAACGTGCGCAGAGTATAGTATTGTTTTTTTTTTTTTTTTTTTTTTTTTTTTAAATCAAAACCATTTTATTGACTCATTTTCATTCATTTTCTCTTCTAATTACTCGGAGTCGGTTACTCTGGTCCTCAACCAGAAGTAATTGATTATTTCCAAACTAAGATAAATTTATCAGCAACGAATCTTTCGAGTTCTGTTGATACCCGAGAAACTCGAGCTCGAGCCCTCTGTATGATTATCGAACATGCGCCTACTGTAGGCACCTGTATATTATATGGACTCGTAAGTCTTGGTGTACTATACATAGTCTAGTAAGCTCGTTTATAGAAATTGTATTTGGAAAATTCAAGATACATTTGAGTTGGTATTTCGCATAAATAACAGAATAATAGTTACCTGAGTCGGTTCCAATCCACCGGGTATTCTGGTACCGTCTGCAGAGCAGAAGCAGTCGGGCAGCACGCATTGCGTGGGATCGCAATCTGGTGCACGGTTTGGATCGGTTTCCACGCCTAATGTCACGAATAAATATATTATTTTTTTTTTGTAAATGATAATCGATCACGTTACAGTTACATAATTACTGCAATAAATAACACTTACTGCAAGCGTTTTCATCGGATTCGTCCTTGCAGTCTGGCCTGTCATTACAGAACAGTTCTCTGTTTATACATTCACCGTTTCCACATTGTAATTGATCCTTTGGACATACTGGTTCGTCTGTTTTGAAATTTGGCATAGCTTTTCTGGGTTCTGAAAATAGATTCGATTGTAAGTATTTAGGTTCAATGTAGGGATATAATTATGCTCTCGTGATATTCAACGCCAACGAACATTTTCTCTCATTAAAATAGACCTCTTGGACTTTGTTATTGTTTTATTTGTTTCAACAATGAAAATTATTGAACTATGTATATATATACTTATCATTTGGAATGAATGCTCCAGTAAATATATAAGTAAATATTGGTCGTCTTTTAATTGATTTTTGGATATTTGATATTTATGCAAAAAGTTGAAACTTTCCAAATTTGTTGTTGTTGTAACTTTATCATAAAATGTTTTATGACGTTGAACATTTTATTTTAGGTTTTTGTTATTTTAATGTGTATAAAAGTTAGTTGAAATTCTTATAATAATAAAAGCGTTTAGATACTGTTTATATACGAAGTAAAAAATTACGTGTAATAGTATAAAATGATAATAAGTATAAGAAAATTGCGCAGGTAAATATAATGTTGTATCCCGATTTTTTACACGGTTAATATTTTCCAATACCGAAGAAAATAATAAATATTAATTATTTACAACGATGATAAAATATATTTAATTAATTTATTACGCGTATTCTTATAACATGGAGTTTTACCTAGAGTGAATATAATCGAATATACATTAGATATTGTATTTGAAATTTATATACTCCACAGACCGGTTGTTCCGTTGTTCATATACTTATGCTTTTTTTTTTTAATAAATTACCAATCGTCTCGAAGAACATAATATTATTTTCATAACATCGAATAGGTAGGTACTTACACATAATGTTATGTTCATTGTATAATATATAGGTAGGTATATTGTAAAGTAATGTCTACAAACGAGAAATCGACGTAGATACTCTTAGCACCATAAATAGTCAATTATTCGATTCGAGTTTACTTTTATTATCATTTTTTTATTTTTTAAAACTCGTTTTAAATATAATTAATTTTTTCGATAGGTGACCAAATAGAACTGGAATGTACGCACGATTACGTATCTTGTTATGTTGTACAAATTTGTAGTCACGTTCGATCGTGAATGATTCTAGTGAAATATAGAGACCAAAAGAATCCTATAGCTATAAATTATAATCAAGTTGGTAGGCAGGTATATGTGTATGGAAAAAATAATTATTTAAATTTGTATTGATATTTATAAGAAAAAGAGAACCATTTTTAGTTATCCAACTACAATTTCAAAACGAAATTTTAAAAGGGATATAAACATTACGCATTCAGTCAAAATAGCAGATGAGTATAAAAATATAAGATCATGGAGTATTCTTAATTATACACTCTTGCAATTATACTGAGAATTTAATATTTTTTGACGATTCAAATAATTATTTGTTTATCTTTTATAATTTGTCATACAAAATAGTTATGTTGAACTTTAGTAATATTACAAACCATTCAATACCATTTTGAGTACCTACTTATAGTAAAAGCGGCAAAGCATTAATATTATGTCGATATTAATATTATTACAGAATAATATTATTGTCATTATGATAAATTCTAAAAAAACAAAATAATTATAATTGATTTCGACGTGTATGCAAATAGTGTATGTTAAATGGCATGAGCAATGTTATTGTTTAAAAGCTAAAAAAATGTTAAACTTACTAAAGCTACATGCGTTTTCTAAAAAAAAAACCACATGATTTCGGTATTAATTCTAAAAAAAGCCTACCTGTGTTTGGCGCACAGGTCTTTCAAATCTACTCAACTTGTTTTCTTTGGTATAACATATACATTTCATATTGTAATATACGTTAATTATATATATATATATTTTTTTTTTGTAATGTACAGTTCACACTCTCATCCTTCACCTCTAAATCAGTGATATCGCCACTTACTGTCCAAACGGTTACAACTGGTGACTTTACCCTTCCAATCACACGTCTGCTTATCTATGTCGAACGCCAAACCAGACGGGCAAGTGATTTGTTTTATACCAGCTTTAGTGCACCTGAGGGACAAAATGCGTCATGCAATTTTTATGTTAAAAAAAATTATATTGTCAAATGAAACTTCATTTCATGGTTTTTTTTTTTTTTTTTTTTACGACGTTCAATCGATGATAATATGCTGAAAATTAATTAATTTTAGCCAAAACAAATAGATGCAATGCATGTAAGGTTCAGGTAAATAAAACACCATTAAACACATTTGCATATATGTATGCATGTATATATATATATAAAAAATGATTTTAGGTATAATACCTTATATATATATATTATAAATGGTTATGTTAGGTATTGTTAGTAAAAACAACGAACACGGGCACAGGCATGATGTGGTATTCGAGGCGATTATTATAATGTATTATATGTCCTTAATGTGTATATATCGAGCTGCGCAGACTTAAAATTAAAACCAGATCCAATTGAATTTTGTTTTGTTTCAAACAGTATACAGTAGGTACGTATTATTTTGTATGTATCGCGTTTAAAGCCCGTAGACCATCTTCTATATCCAGCCGTTCGCCGTACTTACTATCTAATTTGTCACAATTTTTCACACGCGATTTCCAATCACAAGTCTGACGATCAATGTCAAAAGATAATCCTTGAGGGCATCTGACGCCCGCGAGACGGGTAATGCCGTTCTCGCCTGCTTGGTCACACCTATTGTGGGCATCAATCATACCAATAAAAAAAAACAATACAAAGATTTCGCATGCACCACTAGTCGAATAGGATATTCATTATTCACGAATCGACATGATATGCAAATTTATATCATCTCGCGGATTTACAGAAAGAAAAAAAAACGTTTGAATGAAACTTACGATTTCCACACATGGTAGGTTTAAGATGTATTCTGTTTTATACAATAAAAAAAAAAAAACTCTAATTTCAATTCAATGTACAAATATCGAATTAATTATTATTTTATGTTTGGAACATTATATTGCACTGAATACATTATATTGCGCGAAAAAAAAAACATAAAAAATCGAATTAAATTTGTGGTTATCGTCGTCCGTCGATAGGTCGATAGATTGATGAAAATGACTTGATGGTATAAGTTTACGTTTACATTAAGATCTTATATAACTACGATAAAGTAATTAGATACATATAAAATGTTTCAGGGTGAAAACGATAAACGATTGACACGTCTACCTATTAAAAAATATATCACACGGTAACTTACAAATCAATTAATTTATCATTATTAGACACGAGTAAGATTCATGTATATTTTCGTCATGATTTCAGATATTTACCTCACGACATCTCTACAGTCGCCTTCAGTCGTTAAACGGAAGTATTCGTCGGGCGGTCTGTTTTTGCACAATTCGTCTACCGATTGTTCGTCGCCTTCTTCGGCTTGACGTTTCTCTCTCGGTTTCATAAAACCATTACCTACACAAAATGAAAATAAAAATAATTTCAATAATTTATAGGTAGGTATTTATATATAAATGTAACTAGTTCCTAACATATTATTATGATAATAAAAAAAAAACATTATGGTACAGATGATATATGGCGTAGATATCTGGTTTCATGTACCTACCTATCTATAATATACGTTTTTACTTTTACTTTTTACCACATCATAGCGAAATGAATCACGCCCGTCTTACCCACTATACGAGTACCTATCTACTTTACTGTAGCTGTAGGTACTATACTACCTATGTTCGTATGTGCGTTTATTGTTTTACGATTAATCGATTTCTGCACATTTTAACCGTTATGTACCGGGCGTATCCAGTGTATCCAGTCAATGGACTACAATGAAACGTCTATATGCATGCGTACTATATGTATGCCATATGTGTTTAAATCGACTTTTTCTTTAATAAGAACGTAATAATGCACGAAACGGACCGTAATATTCAAGGTTGGTGTGGCGTCGACGCACCGAAAACACGTGAATAGAAAACGATAATAATAATATTATAATGCATTTTTATCATACAACCCGTTCGTGCCTGTATAGTACATTGATTATGCTATATAGGTATACGCGAATAACATAATAATATGTGCTACACGTATGATAATAATAAAATGTGCGTGGGGGTATCCGTGTAAGGTATACGAGATATTATATATTTTCTATTCTTTACCCCAACGATACATATGAATGTCAATATTTTTTTTCGAACAAAACACTGTACCTATATATATATATATATATAATATTGCATTCCAATATTTATATAAAAGTTATAGAGTCGGTATAGGTTGGGACTCATTGAATGTACTGAAGCCAAGTCACGTATAGTAGTGTATAGCTGGTGTCCATTGTTCACGGGTAAAAGGTGTTGGAAATCGTATATAATATATATACGTATGGGTATAATATTATATGTGGTTATATATGTGCCGAATGACGGTGAAAAGAGAAAATTGTCTATATAAAAGTGCGTTTTATATCATACATTGATACACCCAAATGCCCACACGAACATAACACACATATAATATAAAAAACAATTTGCAGGTATCGTGTCCTGCAATACGAATGAAATTATTGAACCACTTTCTCGAACATCATAATATATAAGTATATATATTTTATATACTATGAAGTGGAACTAACTACACACCGCGGTAATGTACAGTATTACGTTGAATAATTGAATAGTCTTACCTAGCTCGAAAAATTAAATTTTGACGAAAATATAATATACCTGTGTATACTGTTTAGATATAAAAGTCACGACGATAGTTTTATCAAAACACTTTTACGGAATAAGTTTTCAAACTATATATATATATACTTATATATACTTATTGTAAATATATATATATGGTATAATAAATAATGATAATAACCTACCGACTGCAGGCGGAATCACATAATATATTTATAACGAACGTAACAAATTTTATTGGGTCCGCAAAGAGAAAGAAAATAAATGTTTTATTATGCAACACGTATACGTACAGGTAGAGGCAATTTTATACAGATACAGAATAATGGACGATTTGAAGGAGGGCTTGTACGTTATTGTACATATAAAACAGATCACGCGAAATAATATTTATCACCGTGCAATAAATGTTTGATTGTTTCAAATGTCAGTGGAATAATGTCATAGATCGGCACTAGAATAATAATACGGGCCAACTGCCGGTCGCCGGAGCAACGAACTTAATAATGTCTATAATAATACATAATATAGTACCACCTACGCGATGTTTTACCGGAGAGTTCGTTTTTTTTCGCGGTTAACAGTCGGCGAAATCGATTACATTACTGTTTGAAAACGCTAATTACGTATCTACACACGTGTTTAAGTCTTTTTAAATATTAGTATATATACTACCTATACCCTATAGATATCGTATTATATATTATAGATTTATACAGGCGAGTCGACCGGGACCAGCCGTTTTGATGTGAAATATTTTTCCAAAATGAAAATCTGTGGAAGGAAAAAAAAAAAAAAAAAAAAAAACAACAACAAAACGGTTCCCATTCGACTCCGGAACGTCATCATCACTCCACGCATATCATATTATATATTGGGCATAACGATAATAATTATACATATGCGTTTAATGAAAACATAAGAAACAAAAAAAAAAAAAAAAAAATTCGAAAAACACGAAGAAATCAAAATCAAACTCAAAACGACAATAATATACATAATATTATTATAACATTACCGTTGCTGTTATACTCACAGTTGCCAAAGGCCTGTAACAGGCACAAGACCGCGACGACGGCCAGAGCAGCTTTTCCCGTCATCGCTGCTGCGTGTGGGTTCGTGTAATGAGCAGCGCAGACCGACGACCGGCCGTGTATAACTACTCGGTCCCGTCTCGCGGTCCACACACGTTCACCGCGCACCGCTCCCTACCGCTCTCTCTCACACACACACTCTCTCTCGGACACGCACACAACCCGGGGGGGGGGGCCCGAGGTGGTGGCCATTACGATATCGCCAACAACAAGACCAAGACCAAGACCAAGAAGCCCGTCGTTTTCGGAGGGGCCGGCGAGGGTGGGGAACGGCCGGGAGCCGAGCCGTTTTTCCTCTCGGCGGGAGGTCTTTTCCACCACCGCCGCCGCCTTCGTAGGAATAATAATAATAATTATTATTATTATTATTGTCCGTTGTCCGTTTTGTCAGTATCGCGCAAGCGCGGTCGCACAAATACGAGCGGCAGCACACTTTCACACCGCCAGCTGCTCCTCTTGACATTATAATATTATTAATAATAACAATAATAATAATAAATAATAATAATAATAACAATAATATTTTGTATTGAGAGGCTTTGTATTATTATTTAAAGAAAAATGAAAATGAAAATTTTAAATATTTAAATACATTTTAAATGTTATTTAATAATTTAATAATTGTCGTGTAATCACGATATTTGTTTTCATCAATAACTTGAGAATATTGTAAAAAAATCAAAAATAGCTATATTTTAACAACTCTATCATGCATATCTCAAAAATCGGCTCCACCAGTCACTAGATATAATGTTATTGGTTTTTATTTGTTTTCTGTTTCGTTTTTCTAACATGTTTGTAAGTAGTTGAAAATGAGAAGTATGCTAACATGAGTTTTTCATTGAAAATTGTTTGCACTGACATCCTCTTAAGCACTTCGACCGCGACGGTAGGACGTATTATCATTGATTATATATAGTATTATATATATAATCAAAGGTATTATAAAGTATAGGTGGTTGATCAACGATGGTTGATATATCACGGTTCGGTTATACGTTATTATATTATGTATAATAATGGTAGATATACCTACAAAGGTAAGTAGCGGATTCCGTCAAAATACTTCCAAAAAAAAGAATTCAGAACGTGTATTCGATATTATTATATATGAAGGGTTTCTATGCAAAACGTACAATTACCAAAAAACAATTGCTATTGATGTAAAATTGAAGACAGTACGTTTTTAGGAAAAAAAAAGATGTTTAGTGTATTGTTAAATACAGGAAATAGTACGATTTTAAGGGAAATGGTTTTAGTGCGAAAATATATAATTTAAAATAGTATGTAGGTATATTGAAAAAAATGGCATATTTCAAATGTATTTTAGGCTTGGAAATAGTACGTTTAGACGAAAAACGATAGTTTCAATCGATTTAAGCTATTTTACAATAAAAATCGATATTTAATGTCAATGGTATGTTTTGCATGAAATCCTTAATATTTCATTGACTAATTCATGGCCTGGGGGGGAAGGGTGTCAATATTTTTTATATAAATACATATACCTATTACCTACGTACAAATTTTAACAGAAAATTTACGAATGACTATTTTTTGCTTAATTGCAATTTCAAAACAACATTTCTCAATTATGTCCCATTAGAATTAATGGACCCTGTATGAACCTATAAATAGCTATCTCTAGCTATTTTTTAAAATAAAAATTCAGACAACACTGATGTTATCAGTGTGGTCACTCGATATTTCGTATAAAGGTGCAATAAAAACTCACTATTTATATATATTTAAAACTGAAAAATAACATTACTATTCCATTACTATTCCATTAAATATAGTTAAAAACAAAATAAGATAATATAATATACTATAAAATATTATGTAGGTACTTATACACAAATATAATCTACACTAACGGAAAAATAATTAAATTAATTTTAAAAATATTAAAAAAGTATTCAAAATACTGTATAAAATATATAAAAAAAAGAATTAAAATAATATTTGGAATACTATACAATTCTGATAGATAAGTATGTAATATGGTAAGTATTAAGAAAACGCTACACTAACGAATTTTCACAGCGAAATAATTTACAATTATTGTATTTCGTAATTTTCAAACGCTACTTAGATGTCCATAATAAACATTGAGACATTAATATTATACACCGTTTAAAACTTTTTCGACGTTTGGTTGGAATTAAATTTTAAAAATAATGTTCTATTTTTTATACAATTCAATATTTAACCTTTTTGCTATGCTATATTTTTAATAAAATTTTTAAAAATCGGCTTCCAACAAAACATTAACTATCAGTACAATTTTTGTTTCTAAGTTATTTTAATGTTATACGGCATTTGAATTTAATAAACACGTTTATTTTGATTACACAATAAAAAAAAAAAATGGTACTGACATGGATAGTATCATTTTGTTATATATTTTAAAATTGCTTTTTAAATATTTCCCTAAATTTCATAAAAAATGCCTATACAAAACCCTTTAAAATGAATTTTTATAGTGAAATTGTACTTTTGTAATTTTCAAACTCTACTTAGGTCTATCAGTGGTGGTCTGATTTTAGGATAATTAGGCCCCCTAAATTATTAATATTAATATTATTTATTATTATTATACCCCAAATAGTTGGAAGAGAAGGCGAAGGCGAAGGAGAAGAAGAAGAATATTATTTATTATTACCTATTAATTTCAATTTGTCCTCAAATCAGTACATTATTTTATTCTTTAAAATGTATTATAATATAATATTTATCATGGTGAGTTTACTGCTTAATAGTTTGTAATATATAGGCGATGAAAAGTAAAATAAAATAAAATAAATACGAGATTATACTATATATAAATATATGATTTTTTACATAACATATTTGAAAATACAAAGTTAAGATAGTCTTAAAAAACATTTTGAAAATACGTTTAATAATTAATTTGACTTAAACTAAAATATGAAATTTTAACTAGTAGGCTATATTTTTAACTTATATACATTTAGTTTTACGTAAATTATTGTTATTTATACGTAATTAAATTTTTCAAATTAAACTTTCATATAATATGTATTTACGTGTATAAGATGATTAACATTAATTTATAAATAAATAAATATATATAAAATATTAATATATTTATAAACATTGAGACATACATATTATATAATATACTAATGATGTAATATTATTTAATAGATGAAAACTTTTTCGACGTTTTGTTGAAATTAGATATTCAAAATAATATTTATTTTATACTTTATATAATTGAATATTTAGGTACCGAATACGCATTTTTACTGTGTTATATTTTTGTTACATGTAAATTATTAATACGAATTTTGAAAATCGGATTCCAATGAAACATAGTTTAAGTTTTCGTCTTTCAAACGGTGATACAATTTAGTTTCTACGGTGTTTTAAAGTTACATGGCATTTTAATACTACGTAAACATGTGTTAAAAAACAAATAATAATAATAATAATTACAAATAACAATAAATAGTGGTATTGATTCAGGTATATTTTAAAATTTTTTTTTAAAAAAATATACTTAAATATTTGTTAGATTTTCATTTTTTTAAAGTTTTATAAAAATTGCCTATACAAAACTCCTTAAATATCGGGTGTATGGCATCCTTTAGGTACCAATACAGTATACCTATAGTATGGTAAATTATATCGTGTATATATCGGATGTAATTAATAGTCGTTGGTTTGACTATATTATAATATTATTACTCACGAATTTCACCAAATATTATATATTATCGCAATAGTATATTATATGTATATCATCGCGTTTAAAAAGTTCAGTTATTTTTTAAACTTAACTTTTTCAAAAATCTTAACTATATATTTATGTTGTTAACTTATTTACCAGTTATAATAATTGCTAATTAATACTTATAATTAATGAGGTAATTTTAATTTTTTATCAGTCAATTATCAAATCTCATATTAGATAACGGAAAGTAAATTCTATTTTTTTTTTTTTTTAGTCTGAACTAAACACCAGTAGGTACCTAAATAGTAAATTTCATAACTTGTGATAAATATTAAATTAACACGATGCCACATTGAAGGCTATATAGGGGTACCTGGTACCTATAATATATAGTGAGATAATAAATTATTTTTATCTACCTTGGGTTTAAGCGTAGGTGTGTCTACTTATTTTTTGTCGTTTTATAATGCATTATAACGAAAAACTATACAAAAAACAACAAAAATAAAGGCTTATTTCTTCGTAATTCTGAAAAAAAAACGTGTCTAGAAATTTTAAATTTTCACATGGTATTTATTTAACCATTATAAATATGCAATATTATGTCGTAACAATTAAAAAAAAACAATTTTGACTAATATCAATATTATGTATATTACACTGAATAGATTTATAAAAAGAAATAATTTTATCATTGTTTTCAAACTAAATATATCCACCAGCAGGATCATACAGGAATTTTCAATGGGGGTGTGGATGAATACATTTTTTACAAAGTGAGCTGTTGGCAGCTTTACCTCCGACATCAAATCTTTATAATTTACACAGTAAAATAGTTTACTATCTAACACTTATACAATAATATAAAATAAAAGATATTATAAATGAATAAAAACTTTATTTGTAATTTAAAATATATTATATACTTTTCCCCTAAACATACAATCTAGTAGCCTCTTTAGATAAAACCGGAACTTCAGGGCGCGAGTTCATTGATAATATTGTTTTAGTCAAGTCTAAAAAAATAAATAATTAATTAATTTGTGTGAAATAATAATACAATATATTATAATATGATTAAAACGATTATAAAGAGATGCGTTTATTTTCATTTACACTGTTTTTAGCCATTTTCGAAATTTCTGAACATTTAAAGTTTATATTGTTACAAAATAAAAATTATTAAAAAAAAAAAACAACTAGCAAGTATCAAAATGGAAATCTCAATATACGTTAAAATTTTATATTATTATGATCATAACCGTAATTTCATGGTTTGTTTTCAACTATAGGTGAACTGCAAGTTATCTCATATCATAATTTCTACAATAGATAAGATAAGAAAGTTATGCCACGGTTATCATAAAAAGAAAATATAATTTATAAAAATGTTTTTACAAAAACTATAACCACAAAATAATATAAATAATAAAGTTAGGTACAGATGGGGCTGTCCCGAAGAAAGATTTTTTTTGGGGGGTAAACATGTGAAAAAAATAATATAATATTTCTCTTAAAAATTTAAAAACTCAAAACGTTTTTCACATTTTGCCGATTAAAATCCTATTAATTTATAGTTTGCCGACATAAAATACTTCATTGCTGCATAATTTTCCGACAAGATTCCAAAATACCAAAAAAAACACCGACTTTTCCTACTATTTGCCGACTTCTTTCCGAAGTTGGGGAGGGGGAGGGAGGGTGAAAGCTGGGCACTGGACGGCTGTAGGTACAGAATTGTAAAAAAAGGATCAAGTGGTGATCTATCTCAAACTATACCCTCTTTTGTGTACCTACGCCACTGATCATATCCGACTATCGAAATGCTTAATAACTTAATTTCAGTTAAAAATAATTTTAATATAATTTAGTTAATAAAAGAATCTGGTCAATTACATAACTTTTATTAATAATTTAAATTAGCTCAACTTATATGAGTGAAATATAATAATTTCAATACGTATTAACTTGCCCAGCATTGGTTATCATGTCAAATAGGCATTCGTCTGAAAGCACATAAGTCATCGTATATAATCGCGATGGCTTAGAATGAAAAGGGCCTAAATCCAAATTTTTAAAAACTAATTTATTACTAGATATAAATAATTATACAAGTAACTCGATAAACACCAAAATAATTTATTACTTATTACCACCTTATTAGCATTTTTTATTTTTTAACTTAATGAGTTAAAATGATCTTATAATATATATTAAACTGATTAATTAGGAAATTTTTTTATATTTGAATTGGAATGAATTACATTTTCACGATTTCGAACAATTCTAATTATTTAAAATCAAATATATATTGGTAGTATTGTAATAAGTTATTACTAATAACCAAAGATTGTAAAGTTAATAAAAAAAATTAACTCAAATTAGTTAGGTTAAATTAATCCAAAAGTGCAGAAGTTAAAAGTTAAAATGGAAAAAAATATAAATTTAACATGTTATAAAAAAATGTATTACTTTTTATTTTCATATAAATAATTTAAAATAAGGATTTTAATCTTTAAAATTATAAAAAAACATTTAAAAATATTAAGTACCGATTAGTTGTTTTATTTAAATGTTGATTTTAAATATATTAAAATACATGAATACTAATAAAAATAGTGCTCTCCCAAATCCCAATGTATTTGTTAAATTTATATTTATTAAAGAGATGATTATGAAATGTTAACTGTAAAATGTTTAGTTAATATAAAATAAAAATTTAAACTGGTTAAGTTAGTTAGCTATTAGAAAAAATAATTCACTAGGTATCCTATTGTATAATTTACTAATTCTTATAGTTACCTATATCATATTGTATAAATACATAGATATTCTAATATAAAATAAAATATAGTAGGTATACGTAAATATGTAGTATTATTATTTTCTTGGTTAATAATGATTCACATTTTATATATTTGTAAATTATAATCAATCGAAAACACGGAGGACGAGAATCGAAAATTTCTAATATGAAACATTCAATAAGCTTATTTTATAGTATAGTATTTTAAATGAATATGCTTAATATATATATAGATAAGTTGCAATAATCGATATTTGATGTTGGCCTATATTATAATATACTCATACCATTAAAAATGCATTATATCATATTACGAGTTTATATGCATTAGTATGAAAAATGCCAACAGCTGTCATCAAATAAGCCATAAGTAAGAACTGTCATCAGTTAAAAATATCAAAAATGTATTGGAGAATTTATATTAAATATTAAACCATTACGGCGTAGAGCTTAAATATATTTTTGGTATAAGCAATTTTATAAAAATTAGTTAAGTGTAGTTAGATATGCATGAAAATTATGAATGACGACTGCAGTCGCGTATTCAGAGGGAAGAGGGAAGAAAGAACCATTCCTAGCCCCCATATAGATCATATAATATATATGAATTTTAAATTTCGATTATATATTATAGCATTAAAATGTTATCAATGATAAAATACAAACATAAAATGAAAAATACTAATTATTAAAGTCCGGATTTGTATGCATTTTCATATTATTTTTTTGAGAGGATGCAGTTCGATGGGAGTAAGAAATGTCGACAATTTGTTTAACAGAGAATGCATGGGAAAAAGTTTGTAGTGTATATAAATTAATATTTTAGGGATAACGGCATATTTGAAGAATTTTATATATTTAAGCATATTTTGTAGACAAGTTCCGTATAAAAGTAATTTTTTATTTTTATGCCTAGATTTTTTTTATGTACATACTTATATAAGAAAAAATCTAAAATAAATACTGTTTGTTTTATTTCATGATAGATAATAGATTATGTAGAACTTGATAAGCCGCGAGTGATACGTGGTATGCCGTATTGGCGTATTCTTTTATAAAATAATTATGCTTAGTTTATTGAATTCTAATTAAAAATATCAATAAGCAGTTAATAATATTTACCAAAGAACTAGTGTGCAATATATGATAATTTTGTTTAACGAATATTGTTACATTGTTAACTAAGTAATTTATTTTTGTTTGACTGAATAATGTTCAGAAAAGACTGCTAAAACCAATATCAATATACCTATATATTTTTTTTAAATATATGGTATGTTATTTCATGATTTGAGAAAAATATTATTTTTTTACATTGTTCATTTGATTTGAATGTAAGATATATTGATAAAAAAAAATATATAAATGTATATACTCGTATTTTGGACTAGAGCATATTTATTGCATATTTCATAATTTTTTATACATAAATGTAGTGGCGTAACCATGGATTTCGTATGGGAGGGGGGGGCTAAGATGACATATTACCTATGTAGAGATGTTAGATAAAATGTTACCTGTTATACAACACAAAATATAATAACAATTAGGAATAAATTTAAATATATATATATATACACACGAGTATATTATTTAATATATATAATATATGTACCTATTGTAAAAATAACAATATTTTATATATTATATAATACAAAATTAATATATATATATATTATAATAAAAATATGTAAAAAGAAAATATGCTTAGAGTATTCGTAAAATGTTTCTAAAATTAACAACTAGTTTCGACTATAAGTTGTCATAAAAACTGTTTTGTGAGAAAAAATTGTTCTTGGGCTTTAATTTAATTTTAATTAAGAAACTAAATTTTGACACAATATTGTTGATAAAGTAATCTGTGTTCTACCGTTGTCTTTAAAAAAATAAACATAAAATCTTAAAAATGTACTAATTTTGTAAAAACTACTTTTTGGGAGACTTTTACAGATGGCATAATATCAGTTATACTTGTGATGTCGAAAAAAAAAACAAAAGTAGAACACAGATAATTTTGTCTAAAATACTGTGTCTAAGTTTGGTTTTTTAATTACAACTATAGCCCGAGAACAATGTTTTATCGCAAAACAGTTTTGTTAAAAAATATCCTGATTACACAACAATAAAAAGTGGTACTAACACAGATCTATTTTTAAATTGCTTTTAAAATCTACTTAAATATTTTTAAATTATAATATTTTTATTATTCTTAAAATTTTACAAAAATTGTCTTTACAGAATTCCTTAAAAATTGCATGTGTCTTCTTGATAAGTAATTATGTAGGTTAACGTGATAATGAATTATAGACGAAATTGTTTTTTACCTTTATAAACATTTTATGAATATTGTAGGCATATTTTTTTTATATATTTTTATAATATATATTAATTTTATATTATACATATAAAATATTGCTATTAACTTATTTTTATAATATCTTTGAACTATTATTTTTTTATTATAATACAATGATCGTGTTCAACGGCCAATGAAGGGTGGGGGGCTATAGCCTCCTTAGCCCTTCCCCTGGCTACGCCCTTGTATAAACGCATATTATTTTTAGCTTTTTATTAAAATCCGGACCTTAGTTATCATATATCTACCCGCATAAAACTAAATTTCTATAGATGTATATTATATTTTAAATAATAATCTAAAACTTTAATGTATTTAAATAAAAATTTTTGTATTACCTATACACTTATATTAATTTATAACATAGTGTATAATGCGGTACCTTCCATTGAATAAATCGGGATAAACCGCTGAATGGTTCATGACTCATGCACAACATGTATTCGGAAATAGAACGTATTATTATGGTTTAAATTTAAAACAATTATTATTTCAGCCACCTCGCATATTCTATACTACCCTGAATATGTGCGAAATCAGTTTTGTGTACTTATAACTACAAGACAACCATACGGTCTGTACGGTAGATGACTATGTACACATGACAATGAATATATTATGAGTTATAGGTTATACTGTTTCCTGGTTATATTGGTACGCCAATATCAATTAACTACCTATATAGTGATATATGCATTTTACGTTATGTACTCGTAAGTTATGTAATATACGAGTACTAGTTATGTGCCTATGTTTAGTGGGTGTGCCAAGAAATCAAGTACATATATTTTAAAATATTTCTTATTGGTATTTTTTGTATAAATTATCATTTTATAGTTTCAAGTAAAGTTTTTTACCTATAGAAAGTGTATATGATCTAAAAAAAAAAAAAAAAAACAAAAGTCGAAAAACGACATTTTCTGCAATGCGTACCGCTCTGATCAAATCATCTATCGGTGTCGCGGGAAATTTATACCCACCAAATGTATACCTCCCGGGGGGTACTAATCGTCCGAGGTGATAATTGCCCAATGTAGCGGGCGATTAATACCTTCCTAGTAAATTTATACCGGGAGGTAAAAATCGCCCGGTATGTTATATGTACTCGTATTAAGTATTTATTTATTTATAATCTTACTTAGGAAAACGAAGAAATAATAATTATAAATAAAATTATAATATGATGTCAATATGATGATTGTCTAAATAAAAATAATTATTAACTTTATGTAAAACATATAGGTATTAACTAATATATAAAATATATATAATTTAATAAGTATATAAATATACTTAGTGCCGGATCTGGGGGGAGGGGGGCGAACCGGGGCACTTGCCCCGAGCGCCATTATGATGAACCGAATGTGTTCAAACTCAATGGATTTCCTCGGTCGGATATTTAAAATAATAATTCACTACCAATTGTAAATATTTTTAACGTTATGGGGGAGTTATAACAAAACCAAAAAAAAAAGAAATGGCGGGTGGGAATTCAGTATGTTATACACCGATGTACCCTCTACCCATCAATGGTATCCCGAGGGCTCTACGACTAAAATAAATGTGTTATGACAATTTCAAAAGTACATCCTCCCCTTCCGACTTCCCTGTAATGTTAAAAATGTTTAGAATTGGTAGTGAATTATTATTTTAAATATCCGACCGAGGAAGTCTACTGAGTTTGAACACATTTGGTTTTATAAATATATATATATATATATATAAGTATATATATTTATATACTTATATTATATTGTATATTTATATATTAATTAATACCTATATGTTTTACAGTTTTATTTAGCGTTAATTCTTGACATAATATTATTATAATTTTATTTATAATAAGTATTTTTCATTTTCCTAAGTAAGATTATATACCAGGCTATTTTTACCACCCGATATAAATTTATTAAAGGGGTATTAACAGTGGCGTGTCCAGGGGGTGGGCCGGGTAGACCCGTGCCCACCCAAATTTTGGTCCAAAGCGTACAATTGGAAATATTTAAAAATGCATTTATTGATAAATATGCATTTTTATTTATAATTTTTAAAATAATTATTCATTTTTAGATAATTTGACAAGAATTAATAAAATATTGTGAATTTAAACTACCTGTACAGAATAAGTTTAATATTTGATTAAAAGTAAATTTTCATGTCAAATAATACAAGAACCAAAAATGATTAGGAGTTGCATATTTTATAACCTAGTTGCGTATTGTGTTGTTTTTGAGTTGTGTATGGTTTGCCTATTATCAATTGAGTATTAGTTCTATTTTTGAATATTTTTAGAAGATTAAAGTTAGAAAAGTTTAAATGGTTTTTAAGTTCATTTTAGGCTTAATTTATTTTGATCTTCAATTGTACAATTTAAACAGATAAATAGATATAGACACAAATGATATATTGATTATCTAAAAATAAAACAATTTAGGACTATCATACAAAGAACATCAACACAATAACGATAGAAATAGGCACTTAAATGCCTTATAGCCATTAATAAGGACCCGTTATATATCAACGTTACCGATTACAATGGATAGTTAAAATTTTTTTCATCCACTATAGTAATAATATCAGAAAAATGATTCTAAGTTATCTGAATCTAACTCAGTGGCCTGTCCATAAAACTAGTTCTAGATACGCCACTGGGTATTAATCGCCCGTTACACCGGGACACGGGTAAACATGCAAAACGATCAGAACAGGTATTGTGGCCGAACATTTTTTTCAAGAAAAATAAACACCGCCGTAAAACCACTGTAATTTTCGCTCCACTCAGAATCAATATAAAATAATGATAAACGATAATAATTGGTAAAGGCGTACCTCGAAAATAGTCCATATTGGCTTGATATCGAAAAAATTTCATTCCGATTTTTTTTCGTTTTGTATATATTGTTTATATATTGTATGTATTGTTTTGTATATAATGAGGAGTCCCACGTATTTTTACTTATTTCAATGTACCTATCTATAATTTATACTTATTGTTTCATGTACTAAACGAGAATAATGCGTGTGTAGGATATTAAGGATATTCACATCAGGATGGCTGAAAAGTTAATAAGAATATTTAACTACTACACGTTGACTAATTAATTTAATTACATTTAAGGTTACATACTATTTTTTCATATTTTAGATGTTTGTAAAACTTCATAAAGAGAATGTCAGTGCAGACAATTTTCAATTTTCAAAAAAACTCATGTTGGAATTTTTCATTTTTAAGAACTTATAAACATTTTAGAAATATCAAACTAAAAATAAATTATAGATAACAACATTATGTAGTTCCCTAAGTAGTGTTTTTTCGATATTTAAATTGTTTTAAGAGTTATATTTCTTTAAAAAACTAACTTGTTGGTTTTTAATACCTAACTTATAAAACGTGTTTAAATGCATGTATTACAATGCATCTTTCTACAATGTTTTTGAGTCATTAGAAATGAGAAATGTACAAGTAATATTTTCAATATAATTTTACAAATTTATAAAAAAATCCAAAATAAAAAATTTTATATAATTGGACCAATTATTATTTATTTTTAAAACGAATATAAACAATATTCAATTGTTGAATTTTTATTTTGACTAATATTTGCTTAAAATTGCCTATATAGAACCCCTTAAAATGCTGACATCCTCTTGTTAAAAGTCAAATGTTAAAATACTAATATATATGGTATTTATTTTATTAATCTAAAAGTTAATTAATTAAATATTCGTAACACACCACTATATTTCTGTTTTTTTTTTTTTTTTGTAGGTATAAACATTATTATGTTATAAAAGTTCAATTATTTTGAAATAATTTTATTTAATATAAAATATTATATACATATATATACATATTATTTAATAAAAATTAATAATTATTAAATCAAGTTTATAAGCAACTATAGTTAAGTTAAAAGTCAATGAAATATTCAACATTTATATTTTAACTGGTTAATACTCAACCTTGTGCCTAAACATAATATTCATGATGTTATCATGTGTAATGTATTATGTACTGTATAAAATAGAAATGCACACAAACCAGATAATATACACCCATGACCCATCTCGCACACATATATAGATATCATGTTATGCATTTATTGGTTGAAATATTAAAATCATATTAGTTTGAAATTTGATGCTTTCTCAGGAAAGATACAGATTTTCTGAAGGTTTCATCTGAGTCATGAAAATACCTCAGGGTTATTTGTGTTAACTGCAAGTAGTCGGACGAAAATCACAGTGTTTTGTGTAAATACTAGTTTCGCGTGTTGTTAAGCAATTATTGTAAAATGCACTTTCGTATTTGAACCGATGTTAAAGGTCGAAGGTACAGTATTCTTCGACAGAGAGACGCGTCAGACGGTGTGCAGCACTCATCTGCATCCATGTGAAATATACACGCAGACTTAAATATTCTTATAATAGACAAACGCATTGAACTGGCTGGTATACCGCAAATGCGCAGGAAAATTAAAACAAACATAAGATCATGCTTTCAAAGAAGAATATTTTTCTTTTATACTCGGTGAGCGATTACAGTTACTTACACAATTACCTACAATTATTATATGTTTTCAATTATTATGTTTTCGAAATGATCAGTCGTATAGAACTAGGTAGGTACCTACTTCAACTTCTGTAGGATAATGTATTTTAAAATATTATAAACCGCAGGGTATATATATATATATATATACAATACATCTATGTAATTATCGAAATAAAAACAAACGATTAATCAAAATATACTTTGATATTATGTTAATACATACAGTATATTCGATCGATTAAATATAAAAAAAAAAAAAACAGAAAAATAATTATATAACTACAAAATCAAATATATAAAATAATACCCAAATCCAAAAAATTTACTTTAGATTGCATTTATTCTGAAAGTATACGAGCGAAGTTTAATAGTTTAATACGAGCGATTACGTTATTACACCCCTAACGCATGCATGGGCAGGCCACACTATATTATACCCAAATTTTTATATGTTATATTTCACTTTCACTTACAATATCGTTTATAATATCATACTTTTACCCATTTTAACTACTTTCGTTTAGGTACGGGCACTATATATTTCCGTCCTCTGTGCAGTGCTTACCACGAATACTTTCACAATTCGTTAAAATACGTTTTGTTCACCGTCATATAATATTATGTACGTACATATTGTACATTGGCAGGGCTATTATAGGTACCTACCTAACTAACCTACCTAACGAATGTGCGTATACCAACTATAAAATATCTTATTTAAAACGTATAAATAATAACGATATTATAATAATTATTATTCATTATTGTCATGTGTTTTAATGGGTCGTGTGCCACGTTGCATACGTTACGATATTATTTCGAATAAAATAGATAGGTACGTACGTACGTATATATATATATAAAATATTTAATGTGTTTATAACCTTGGACAATATTAGAGTATGTATTGTTTTTGGGCGATATTCAAAATACCTGTACTGCAGCCACGCTGTTTATAGCGTGTGTACCTATATAATATTATAATATAGTATCTATGTGCGTGCGCGAATTAATCGAGTTTCCATAACAAGTTTAGTGGTTTTTTTTTATTAGAAATATTAGATAATCGCGTATAATATAATACTATATAATAGTGTTAAAAACAGGATTATATGCATATTGTACTTGAATTGTTGGCATATATATACAAATATATGCACATAAAAATGTATATTTTATTCGTTTGAGTTATCTCACACAATATCACGAATAATATGTCGTTTATACATAATATCGTTATATTAACCGCTGTAATAATAATATATGGGTAACAGGTAACCAACAGTAATACATAATAATACTCAATACCGTTTTTCATAACATACACGCGGTTACCGGTTAGGCACTGGCTAGCCACGACGATGGTTATACAAAAATAATAGGTAGGTATAACATTTAATACCGAGGAAATGCAATGGGCGTTATTATAGTATTCTGGTTTGGAGTTCGGGTGCTGCAGCTATATAATTCTTTAACAATACATTAGAATGCAAACTATCCGGTAGGGCTTGGAACCTTTACGCGTTTAGCGGTTTCAGTTTCGATATTTTAATTCCGGTTCTCAAAATTTGAGAAAAAGTGTTCCCGTTTCGGTTTAATCAAATACCGATATTTTATCGTACAGCATTTATTTTTTTTTCGTAATCTAATAAACAAGAGTGATAAGAAGTGATAAACCACCGTGCTCCATAAATTATATTTCTTCACGAAACCAATTTATTTGTGCCATACAGTAATTTAATGTATGTTTACACCTTTCAAGTAGTGCCATGTTCGTCATTCATAGATTCGTATTCCAGTGATAAGAGCACGGATGAGTCTTTGAGATAGATTTTTGTGACGAGTCATGATGATGTTATCTATGTTATATTATTGTCATAATGTATAGGCGTGACGTATTAAGATACACAAATCTGATAGGAAACGTTGACAGTATATAAGTATTTTTTTATCACCAGCTATAGGTACACGAAATGTGAACATGAGATATTGAAAATATAACAAATTTATAGTAAATAACAGTTATAGTAGGTAGTTAATGTATGCATATGTATATAAAAGTACGTACCTATATATAAATAGATACGTATGATTTCATGATTAAAATAGAACCGATGTATTTGTATTAAGGGATTCATTTAAAATTTAGTTTTTTACGAAAACTAAAAACCGAAAAAATCTGCATAGTAAAATATTGGTCCCGGGTTTGATTTAGGTTTAAAAAAAAAAAAAATAATAATAATAATAATAAAATTAGGGTATCGATATGGTTTGGTTTCAAGATTTAAAAAAAGGTTCCGGTTGTATGTAATACTGGTATTTTACATAATATCGATTCCAAGCCCTGATGTCCGGATCGAAAATTCAATCTTATAAACGGACGGGCTCTTGTGTCCTTCCAGTAGAATTCTTTATACACGCTACACTATTCTAAATATAGAAGATTTCGCCATGGCCGCTAATGTTTCATTCTATATATAATATATATATATATATATTATATTGTATATATATATATATACTGTATAAATCGATAATTTGTCCATGCATTAAATATGCACGTCCTGCATGGGCGGCCGTATAGGTCCCAGTAAAAATATAATAAAATACGAGTTCTTCAAAACAAAATTTCGAGATTATATATTATAATATATAGCTTTATTAGCGGTATAAATATAACATATAGGTAGCGGTTTGGCGGTAACAACCGACTGCACCACCGACTCCAACTTAACGCTGTAGGTAAATAACTACCGCACGCGTGTTCAGGAACAGTATTTCATTTTCACCCACAACGAGTGCGTTCGCCAAAGTGCAATGAACGATGACATATCATAAGATCAAAACCACGAGAAAACCACGACCGCGTGTAATATATTATTATCAAGACGTTTACTTTACTTTTTCATCAGACATAATCATATGTATATAGGTATCTATAAGATATTATATACCTACACAAGAGCAGTGACACAACCCGAAAACATAAATTTTTCACGGGGCTTTTTTTATGGCCAGTTGTACAAGTCAAGTTTAAACTAGGTTTACTGTGAAAAATCCTGTTGTATACACCCCGTGTAAGACATAAACTAAGTTTAAACACTGAATATTAGTTATAAACAATAACATTTGGTGGTTTAAACTAGGTTTGAGTACACTCTATATATGGTCTAATCTAAAAACCTACTTTTTTTTTTTTTTTTTTTTTTTTTTTTAATCATCTTTTCCGTCTAATTGTCTCGAATTAAATAAAATATTATTATTTTTTATTTTTCTTATTTATTTCATTTTTGTAATATATTCTTAAAATGTATGATGTTATGACTGATGACGAAGATTTTATAGATTTGATAAATATATATGGTCATGCATCCTCGCATTCCTGGAGTATTATTTCGTTTAAAGATCTTAAACAACTTCTTTTTAATTCGAATCGTCTTATTTTATGGATACTAAAATGTTTTAGTTATCATACATACAATGCATTTTTCCCGTATTTACAGTATATGTACATTTTTTTTTTCACGAACAACGTACACACAAAACCATTTGATTTGGAAAATAGATAAATAAAATATTTGGCGGACATTAAAACTATTTGACATAAGTCGATATTATTTATGAAAGTACACATTCAAGTATTCAACATACTTAATTTTTGATGTCAACTAAAATTTCATGCTTTTTGAGTTGTGCTGAGTTTATAATTGTGCATAGGTGTGGCTATATTATATATAGGTGTGGGTATTTCAAGACATATTTGCAAAATAAATAACGGCAATAATTTAAGAATAAAATTATTTAATGTATACATATATTATAATATAATTGTGTTCCGGATAAACGGAAACACTATATTTTCTTAAATTATTTATCAATTTGAATTGTGCTATTTTAATGTAATAGAGGTAAGAGGATATAAAAATAGATATAGTAAAACTTTTGTTTTTCAAACAGGAACATCTATTTTCGATACTTTAATTCAGACAGGATTTTTTTTAGTAATTTAAGTATAAGCCGTGGTTCTTAATATAAGATAGACCGAGTTTTAGCTATTTAAAATTTGATAAAAATCCACATATGAAACGGCTGTTATATTAATAATATAATATAGTATATATATATACATCAAAATTACTTTATAAAAATCAGCCTGATCAATTTTTTTTTTTTAAATGACTGTGCACTATCGTTCTAAAGTATAAAAAAATAAGATTTTTTGAGGTACTCTGTCAATATTTTACATTATTGATTTAAATAGGCCAATTGCTTAAAAAGTAATTTTAATGTATTAATAATTTTCCTAAATACAAAATTTACCAACTTACGTTTTTTTAAAACGTCAAATTGCTATAACTTGGCTAATACTCAACTTTTATTTAATCTCCCAGGCCATGTTAACCACTTAGTTTTTTGATAAATCATTCTTATTAAACAATATGTTTACATACATAATTATTTAAATTTAAAAATGTTAGGAACATATTTTTGGTAAAAGTTTAGAATATATAATATCATAGTTTAAGTACTTATGATCAGTGCTCAAAATGGACAATTTTATGAATCTGACCACTTTAAATATAGCATATGACTTTTGCTTGTAAAATAAAGTACATAATGACTCCGGAGACTTTTTTTTTTGCTCATAGAACAATTAAAAACTATAAATATTAATTAAAATATTTCAATTAATTTTTTTAATAAAGATAAGAGTTTGAATATTTTACCAAGATTATAATGATTGAAACACTAATTGCTATTTACATTTTTTCCCCCAAAATCATACAGTTTGATAAATGAACGGTGATAATAACTGTAGGGAAATATTTTGATTCTTATTTAATAGATATATATCGTTCCTAATATCATGAAATTACAGTGACATAATAATTACAATACTTAAATATTTTTTCTAAGAGCTAACTGCCATATACTTTTTTATGATTTAAAATCAAGCCCGAGATTGTTTATTCACTGATGCTGTTACCCTACATTTTTATTTTCACTTAATGATATAACAGGTTTAAGTATAGCAACAAATAATTACAAAATAATAGTCTTCTTCTCCTTTCCCTCCTTTGTCCATTCTCTCAGCTATTTGGGATCGGCCATCCTAGTTCTAAATTTCCACAAAGCTCTACTTCATATCACTCTCTATTAAATCTCTTACCTATTTTTTGGTCTTTTTCTTCCCCTCTTTCCGTCAACATAAATTCTCTCTTACTTTCTCTTTCTCCTCTCTCCTTAAGATATGCTCTAGCCATCTCAATCTATATTCTCTCTTATTTTATCTATCATTGGCGTCACTCCTATGTCTACTACCTCTTGTATATTAATTTTTTATTTAATTATCTCTAGTTACTCCACTCGTCCATCGTAACACTTTCATCACTACCACAATCATACTCTGTTCTATCTTACTATCTACAGACCAGCACTCCGATCCCCATATAATTACAGGACTCACTACTGTCTTCTAAAATTAACCTTTTAAACTAGTTGTGATTCTTCTGCCATACAAAATACCTGATGCTTCTCTCTGATCCACACACACATAATCCTATGTTTCATATTTTCCTTAAAAAACACCATTCTTCTGTAGAACAGATCCCAAATACTTTAACCTCTCAACCTCACCCACTACATCCCAACACAACTTCATAACTTGTCTATTCTTATTTTATCCATCTCCAAAATCATAGTCTATATATTCTGTTTTGCCCCTAGTATTCCTTAATCCTTTTCCCTTGAGAGCTTTTCTCCACTATTCCAGTTAACTGTTCACTTCCTCAAGACTCTCTCCAAACAACACTATATCTTCTGAAAACAGCACGTATCATGATACCTCATGTCATTTGTTATTTCATCCATTAACAGGGAAAATAAATAAGGACTGAAAGTCGAACATTAGTGCACGTCTACTCTGACCATATAATTTTCAATTTTTCCATACAAATTCTTTACTCTTGTCCTTCATACATGTTCTCAATTACATTTACGTACACCTTTGGTAACCTTTTCTTCATTAATACCCGTTTAAAAATCTCTTTAGGAACTATATCATATGCCTTCTTTAGATCAATAAATACCATACACAACTTCCTCTTATTTTCTCTGTACTTCTTTATTAATTGTCTTATGCAAAATATTCATAATAATTTCCACACAGCTTCATATTTATTTTATTGGTAACTTGAAGTATCATTAGTCAAATGCCTACTTTTAACTATGAGAGAAGATATTTTTAGGATGAAATTAACAAATAAAAGTGCAGTAACTTTAGTGATATTTAATGAAGATCTTAGGGGTGTTATATAATTTCTTTCATTGATGAATATCGATCACATTCACTAGTAAAAATAGAAATAATAGCTACGGTTTTAATGAGTGGTTTCCAGTAAACCACTTATTAAATTAGTTTTCAGTAGTTTCTGGAATACTTTCTTTTCATCTTTAAGTTTTGTATGTTCAAAAGCCTCTAATAATATTGTTTTTTTTATTAAAAAATTTGTGGTGACACAAGTGATGTATTTTATCATTGCCAAGTTGTATATTTTCTACTTCACTATTTTCGGATACAGGCCATTTATTTTGGATCTAGTTTATAAGACTATTGAGTAATTCTGTGTAATTATTTATGTTCCCTTGTTGATACTTTGTATTTGGTGTTCACCAAGGATGTTGGATAAAATGTGTCCGAGTGTCATCGCTACCGAACAGCTATATATTATAAACAATAGAAATAATATACTTTTCTTATTTTTTTTTTTGCAATAACTAAATATTTTTATGAGCCGGAACACTTAAATTCTAATTTTCACCAACCGGAAAGCCGTTTCGGTGAGTTCCGGTCCATTTTGAGCACTGCTTATAATTATAATTTTGGTTCTCCTTGCACATCTTCATTTTTTGGTGTTCATTTTTTTTTGAACAATTTATAGTTCGGTTACCTCAAAACAAATGAGTGCATTCATCATACATTTTTAAAATTATAATTTATTGTTTCTATAGAAGGAAATTTCAATCAGAAGAACTGTTCCAGTTATTAGTTGGATATAAATATTCCATTATAGTCAAAATTTTTTTTTAATATTTTAAATTCCTTATACTATAGCTTTTTCCACTTATGTATTTTAATTCTTAATCTTATATTTACTACATAATTCTACTTTTAAAATAGTTTATATTGAATCAAATTCTATTTAGAAATATTATTTTAGCTTTAAAATAAATATTGTGTATTTTATTGAATATTAGACCACATAATACCTAATAATATTATCTAATATTTTTGTTCACGGTCCAGTATTTTAGACATTTTTTAATATTAAAAAATTAAAATTCTATTTTTCCATAAATTACTAAAATGACTGAACAAAAATTTTGGATTTGTTTTCACTATAGACTTGAAGATTCCTAAAATTTTTATTTTGATCAAAATTTGCAATAAGTATATAGATAGTTTTGAAGTAAAACATTTGTTGATATTCATATTTCTTAAAAAGAAGGTGAGGTAAATAGTAGTTGGGCAAGTGTATGTGAGGAGGATGCGGAGGATCGATTTATATGTAAGTTGAGGACTAGGGTGGCTGACCACAAAAAGGTGGTAGAGAGGTCGAAGAATAAGAAGATGATAAGTTTAAAACCTACTTTAAAAAACGGGATAATAATTAGCGTCCCGTTAGAAGTTCACAATCCATTATCAAAAATTGGTGTTCCTATATATTATTTGAAAAAACAAAATTTGTACTGAGCATATTGTAACAAATCTAAAAAGGCTAAAATAATAATAATAACACAAAAATGTGTATTTGTATGCGATTTATTACACAAGATAAATTAGAAAAAACAATTCAAATTGATAAAAATATTGTTGACCAATTATATATTAATAAATTGTTTCCTATTGTATACAATTATATAGATAGGTATTACAGTAAATATAATGGCTATATTAATTTTCCTACATCGACTATATACGCTTCTAAAATGTCCATAAAAAATTTGTAGATAAGTGTTTACTGTTACATTTAAATGCAATAAGTACCTATTACACATATACTGTACATTGCTAAATTATTGATTTTTGGTAAACACTTATAGGTATTTATATTGAATTTAATATTGTATTCATATCTAATGAAAAAGAAGGAATAAAGACAAAAAATAAATCAAATATATACCAATTATTATTTATATTATGTTACATTTTTATTTTTTTATTCGTTTTAAACAGTAAAATGTGTAAGTGAATGTCAAATGTGTAACAGTAAATTAGTGGGTATACTTGTAAATCGAACAGTGTAAAAATTCCGTTCGTGTAACAGTCGATAATGTTTTACTAATAATAAATAAAATTCATTTAATTAATAAATAAACAAAATATTTCGAGTCCATAATGAGAATAATGGAGGAAACTGATATTTTATTTGTGGAGGAAAAAGTATAAATTTAAAATTTATTTATTTTTCTGGAAAATGTACGTATATACACTTATATATATATATATAGGATAGGACCATTGTTTCCCTTCAAAAAAAAAAAAAAAAAAAACAGACTACATTTTCCTCCAACGTGCATTTTCCGCAAGAATAAATAAATTTTAAATTTATACTTTTTCCTCCACAAATGAAATATCATTTTCATTATAATATAAAATATTATATACTTAATGAATTTAAAAAGACGGTGAGTGTGTATACGTATTGTAAAAATAAAAATAAAGTAATTTTTGAGGAAATAAAAAAATTATTTACGAGTACGTAATACGTGTGTATAATACGGCGAGGAGAAAGACGCGTAAAAAACAATCAAACGAAATTATTCGTCGCCGTCGCCGCTGTCGTCTGTATACGTATTCGCGTGGTTCGTGTTTTTCGGTATTATTCAGTTTGGCGCGTTTTCCTCGGAGGTGCGACCGTCGACGCGAAAATAATACGTACATACATCATACCGCCGACCAACCTTGAGCCGGTCCGCCGAGCGAAATCGTCAAGCCCCGACAACGGCGCGCGCGCGCGTCCTGTTTTCAGTCCATGTCCAAGTCGCGGAGCGCGTACGTTATAACCGAGCGGTGCCTATCACTAGGTATATATTATTATAATAGCTGTTATCGTACATATTGTATGATAATGTATTGTATCCTGTGCCACGTATCGGTCATTTCCATCCGTAGGCGCAAATTGGTTAAATTTAGTGGGAGGGGGGGGACTTCAGAACTGACTATTTATACGTTGAATATGCCCCCCCCCTCCGTCTTAAAATATCTTAAAATTTAACACAAAGTTTTAACGGTTTTTATAAATTAGGTATATTATAAATTATATTATTATATATAATAAATTTGAGGGGCTAATTATAATTTAGGGGGGGGGGGCTAAGCGATTTGCACCTATGTTTCCATCGATTCGTTTCAAAATAAAATACATTACCGTGGCACGCCGTTGTATTTTAAATATTTCATAAAGAAAAATGCATTATACATTGCACATACAGTGGCTTAGCCAGGATTTAATCAAAGGGGGGGGGCCAATAAATACCATAATTAAAATAACATTTTTGTTTTTTATTATATTTAAAAAAGTAATATTAGCATTAATAAAATATTTACTAATAACTGGGGAATGCTTAATGCTCAGGTAAAATAATAATTAATAACTAATAAATGATATGTAATCAGTATAATGTTAATATTTAAATAAAAAACTGAAAAATAAACTTATTAACCAGACAAAATATGTTTTATTTATTGTGTCCAATCTAACATTTGCATCCTTCTGGGAGATCTTTTCGAAAATTCCAACAAAATATCTTTCTCTATATCGTTATAGTTTAACTCATCTTTATTTGTGTTAGCTTAACTCTTATGTTAGATATTAATTTGATAATTTATACGCATTTAATAGTTCAATAAATTAGAACTTGAATATTAGAATTTGATTTAAATATTAGAACGGCTATCTATGACTACGTATACATAGATAATACAATATCTTTTGCTTATCGCATATTATCGTGGTTAGCCTAATGAAACTTGGTTACTGAATTTAACAAACACAAGTTTTGGTTATTAATAAGATAATAAAAAACATAATTAGGTTTATCGTGAAAACATGCGTTAAGTACGTTAATAATAAATAAGCCATAGACCTTATAATATAATTATAAAGCTACTATTGTTAAAATTAGATCATATAAAATTGCTATAAAAAAAAAAGGCCCATGGGAGTAGCCATGGCCTTTCTGGCCCCCCCTGGCTATGCCACTGATTGCATATATAAACCGGACGAAAATAAAGTACATACGGAACAACGGTAAAAACGTCGTGTCCTCCGCAAAAATATGTTTTGTTCCTTTGAACAACATTTTTATTACCCCCCCCCCCCCCACACACACACACACACCATAATTTTTTTATTTAAGACTATATTGTATTAAAGTAGCTCATCTTGTATATATATACGAACAAGGGCACCCGAAGAAATATAAACGGGGGGAGAGCAAAGTCAGAAGTAAAAAACTACCGTTAAAAAAATTTAATACTTAAATATAATTGAAGATTTATGAAAAAAAAAAAAACAGAATTATATCTAAACTACCGTATTTTCATTGAATGTTCTCAATACAAACTGATATAAAATAAAACGGTTTATATCAAATATCTTCAGTATATTTATATACGCAATTGAAATAGCATATAGACATTAAACAAAACTTTTAGTGATATTGATGTAAGTATATTATAGGTACCTATTAAGCGTTCAAGAATAATTTTATAATTTTCGCTATTAAACAAAAATTGAACTCGTCTAGGCTCCATACAGAACAGTTTTATTGGTTCTTCTATATAATCTTAGATTTTTGTCGTAACCGTCTTTTGGCGCAAGTCCCTACGACCATTGTTTCCAGAATTGCGAGAAATGTATATAAATTTAAATTTAAATTTATATAATATAATATAATATAATATATACTCACATGCGAAGTACCGCAATTGGATTTATATTGGTGGGAGTGCTGCAAGCCAATATTAGAGGGCCCATAGAAAAAAGTTGATGACTTTTTTTATTTGCTGATTTAAAAGGTCATCGACTATGTTTAAATATAAAATTATAAACAAATCGTTTGGTTTTGGGCCGATTGTTAAGATTTGACAGGGGTCCGGGGGTTCCTTGCACCTCCGGTAGTTGCGGCACTGCACATGCGTGTTTTTTCTATTTTCGCATTTTTTCGGTATTTATTTTTATATGTAAAAATATTAACAAATACATTAAAAAAATTTTCGCTTTGCTTAGACTCTAAAAATGTCATTAATCATTATTATTTATACATTTTTAGGTAGAGTAGTAATATGTATACACTCATCGAAAAACTCAACTAGAAATTCATGACGGAGAGGTGGCCATTTAGGGGGGGGGGTTAAACTATAGGTCGACCCTCATCATAAATAGGCCACTGGTCAATCAAGATATAATATGTATAGCTGTTGGTAGTATAAAATGTAGAAATTCTTAATTGTTTATCCGTTTGTTCGTCAGGTTATTGTTATCGGTTTCCTCCTTTTTTCCATTAAATCAGTAAGCGAAGGATTTATCATATAAATATACGACATTATATCGGTATTATTTCAACTTCACGGTGGCCAATTTAGTCTTCAGTGTATTTTTCACTGTCTATTGATTATTATCACGCAGAAGCAAATATTCTCCATAGTCCGAAACCTAAATTAAGGAAACATATTAACGACCCATAATAGCAGGCCTGTATTTATGGGGGGGGGGGGTCGGAGAGGAAATTGACCTCGGAACATTTTATGGTAGTGGTAAATAATACAGTTATATCCAGTGTAGCGGATCTAAAACAATAAATAATCTACAACACTATTATAATATAATAATAACATTTTTTTTTTTTTTTTTCATTTTGCTCTTAAAACATTTATGACGACGCGTCCTCCTTAAATCCGGGCTTGCTTTGTGAGGGTGCCAAAAATAAATTTGTTGTCTCCGGAGCTGTTTACCTATTAAGTCTACGGAGTGATGAGAATTATATGTTATCTAGTGGATTATTCTCATATTTACACCAACGCGTGTTATTTTCACCATCATAAAGTAGTCATTTTTAGTGGGGGAGTGGGCATCAAGGAATTTGTTTAATCCACTGATATGCAAAAATGGATATATTTAAAATCCTAAATCATATTTGAAAATAATGTAACCGGATGACCTAAAAAAATCACGTATCCTACTTGAATCTTTAAAAAGTCCATTTGGCAGACTCGGTTAACTTTGGACGCTCTCTTGACCTTCTTAGTTAATTTGATCCTTGGGTTATACTAATTGGACGAGTTGAAAATGTATGATAATATGGTTTTAGATTATTCTTAGTTCGATTATTTATAAAAAAAATAATTACTATTATTCGTAAGTATATATCCATTTCTATAATATAATATCTATTCTAATATTATGAAATTATTCAAATACATTTTTTTTGTGGATTTATATACCTAATATACTTTACGTTTACATATATTAGTAGTGTGTATAGTTTCAGTTATTATCGGTTTAGTTTAGTGGAAATTTCATTTCATTCAACTAAAAGTAAAATAAAAATAACAGTGTAAATATACGTGTCACGTCCTGATTAGTAATAATATATTATTGTTGTTGGTATTTGATGTCATGGAAAATGGGAAAATATATTTTAGTATTTTACTGAAGTGAGATTATCGTGTAACTAGAAAGCATGATGCGTATTGACTACATTATACAGAGCACAATGGAATAACAACAAGCGTATATTAAAGCATAAACGTATAAAATAATATAATATATATATAAGTATCATAAATGATTAGAGAATAAAAAAAATATGAAATGATCGTAAATAGACTAAATATGTTATAAAATATATATGTTGAATGTTGATAATATATTTTATCCATGGAAGACAATTATCACCTCAGAATGAAAAAATTATAAGGAAAAATAACAAATTATTTAGGAGATTGTTTTTAAGTTTAAAATTACATTTTTTTCTATGAACACTATGATCAATGAAACTGTCATTAAAAGTGTAAAAGGTTCTTTAATACAAAAAAAAAAAAAAAACTTAAATAACATTTATCTCAATTATTAGCCGAGCAATAAACAAAAAACTAAAACATAAAATGATGTTGAGAATGAAAAGGTTTCACTCACAAGACTTCTATATTCGGAATCAATGAAATATGTTGTTATATAGAAACTTTTCACTATAAAATATTATTCAAAATGAAAAGATTCTAACTAAATGACCTTATTTTCTTACCTATCGTCCATTACTAATTTTACATGAGTTAGAACACTTTCATATTCGGTATCTCAATAAAAAGGGATTTTTCAAAAAATATTTACCTTTTCAGAACCTTTTCATTCTGGAATATTTATAAATAGTTGTATAACTATTCAAATAATGTTTTGCGAGTGTTTTTCGTAAAAACCGGATTATAAAATCATAATAAATAACATGCAATTTGTGGTTATACTAATTAAATTAAGGTTATTCATTCACGAAAATATAATAAAACAAAATTAATCAATTATAAAAACAATAAATAAAAAATAAAAACAGATACTATATTAGAATTTTATAGACGTTATATTTTAAATTCTGAATGGGGCGAGGGGGCTATTATAATGTACTGGTTATAGAATGATGTTTATTTTTTCTTCTTTGAAGACTTGATCCAATTGTTACTCATGTACCCATTTACTGGTAGCAAATTTTATCAGAATGGTACTTTGAAGGCTAAGAACTATGTTTACATCTCCGTAATTTCGAAAATAATGATTTTAGAGTCTTGATATGTACCTACATAAATCATGTAATTACCAGTAAGTACCTACATTTTTCCCCCGCCAATTTCGGGCTATTTGTGGGAATAGTAGATTTTGAGATTTTCAGGTCCCAAGACGAGTATAATTTTAGGTTTTAAGACTTGAAAATGTAATACAAGGTTATATTTAGATACATTACTATATTAGAAACTAACTATATCTCAAAAATCGTTATTCATACATTTTTTTTTATAGCCATTCAAAGTTTTTCGATAACATTTATTATTTCGGTGTAACATTTCCTCATAATTACGATTAAAGATAAATCTAAAAACTTAAAATTTTCACAGAGTAGGTATGTATTTTATTATTTTCAAAATTTAAATATATTAAAATTTATAACAAATAATATTACATCGAGCTCCGTTCGGGATCTTTTCATCAAAAGTCATCAAAAATATATCCTACTCAACGAGATATAAGAGCTTCCACCAACCACCCTCTACGGGCTTAAGCTGACAAGATTAGTTTTATGTTAAAAATAGTTCGACAAACTATGAGTAGATTATCTATGGTCCTATTTATTGACCTATGTTTGACATTTTGTTAGTTAAAACAAAATGTTTTGTCAAGTTAAATCTTGAAATTGTTTTTTTTTTTTTTTTTCTTTTTTTTTTTTGTTATTGGTTTAAATTATTAAACGCGTATTCATGAACCTAAAGCCCTAACGTAGTGGAAAAACCTAGGGCAAAATGTATTCATTATTTATGATTCATATATGTAACGATATTATATATTAACACAATATTTTGTAGTTTCATACGCGTATACTAAAACTTGACATTTTTATCCAGGTTGTTATTTATTATGATTTTGTAATTATATTTTATAACGTTCGTTTATAACAGCAATCAAGGTTTGAAAAACGATATTACTATACACACGGGTACTTATATATACAGTTATGTACAGTAAACAAGTGAGCTCACTCGTGATCGTCTTTCGAACGCGATCAAATTCGTATCGCTTTCAAATTCAATATACCCATGCAATAACACACCCCGAAGTGTATTGGTATATTAATGGTATATGTGCATAATATATATATATATATATATAGACGATTATTTCGAGAAGGGTTACACATGTTCACAATGAACGACATACCACAAATGCATATGAAATTATTCATTGATACCTCTCTAACAAAATAATGTATAAATTATGTAAGTACGGGAAAAAATTCGATCAATAGTTTTAAAAAGTCAAGTTTTAGAAGAAAAATAAAAATGTATAACGTTTATTATTTAAAAATATCATTTTCGTTTTATCGCTCCAGTCAGAAATTATAATTAAAAAATGCCGGTCGTTGGGGAGTAGAAGCACTTTGCTCGTTGGGTAGGCATATTTAATATATTATGTGGTGGTGGATTTATTGAATTCAGATATAACGATAAATCATTTATTTCGATAAAAACGATTCTGTGATATACCTATATAAATATACTACAGTTGAAAATTATTTTAAAATTTTAAAATGTCACCATATTATGTTAATAGGTAGGTAAATGCTCGTCATATTATTTCAGTAATATCAATGATATAGACTAGGAGGATTAACTAGATACAGTTTATAAGAATAGTTTTTGAAATAGTTACAAGTTAAAAGTTAATGAATTAATGATTTGATTAGGTAGTTAAAACCAGACTTTAGTTAACTTAACTCAGAAAATCCAAAAGTTAAAGTTAATTTTTTTTTATCTTTATTGGTAGGTATATTATAAATTCTGTAGGTATATCTATACATAAAAATTTTCTTTTTATTTAAAATTACAAAATACTTGGCTGACCACAAATAGTTGGGAGAGAAGGCGAAGAAGAAAAGAAGAAGATTTAAAATTACAAAATGCCATAGTTAATTTAGCTAAAAATAAAACGATAAAACATGCTTTGTGGAAATAAATTATTAAATCTAGTCTTCAAATAAATCTTCATTATCTATTTTATTTAAAAAATACAAATTCTATGCGAAACACAGAATTAAAATGACTTCTATATTATTATTATCACTTTATTTTTTATTGAAAGTGGTGGCGTTAAAACGTTATTGTAATAACTATCGTAATAATGTTCATCACAACTCTATTACTACCTACCTATTATGTATTATGAATACTCAATGCCAAATAAAAAATAATTTTATAATTAAGTTATATAATTTCAGTAATAATATTACCTACACCCATTTATAGACACACAATATGGTACACTACTATAGTGTAAATTTATTATAGGAACTATTATAATATAATGTATATTTATAGACGTATAGTATTGATTTATCATAGGAAAATATTATTATTTAAATATAAAAAAAATGTATTAACTTAACTTAACTTTCAATAAAAAAAAAATCAACTATATTTATAGTTAATATAGTTACTGTACAGGGTACCACCTGTAGAGCTGATTTCCTATCGATATCATACCAACGCCAAAGTTCCTACTGGCCAAAAGTTTAATTACAGAGTCAGAATCTAAAATTGAAATTAATAGGTTTCAAATTGAAATTTATCTAATAAAAGTCAAAAACTCACGAACTCAATATAAAATATTGAACTTAAATTAAATTTACATGTTACACCTATACACCTCATAATAAACGTACTAGGTATACTACAAATCTTATATTTTAAATTCTAACTTCAAATACCGTGTTTTCCATGAAAAAAAAAGTTCGATTTATTTATTTAAATTATTCCTTATCGTTTACCGTTTTCAAACATTATCAGGTTGTTTTGAAAATTTCCGGCATTTTGTTCGTCCCCATTATCGATTTTTTTCTCCGAGATTTCAACGCCGGAATGAAAAACACTACCCGGCTGTTATCTCTTATTTTCCGGGCGCCGTAGTCTTATTGTGCCCAACTCCAAAAATCGGCTTTTGCGATCTTGGCTAACGTTTTTCGATGCCGCAGATGTCAGATTTGAGCATTCCTCCATTAACCTCGGACCGGATGTTTTTCACGTTTTTTTTTTCGTCCCGGTCGTTATCCGGTCTGTACTCGATCGATTTTATGACGAGATCGCCACCCGCGGTGGCTCGAAGTTCGTACGGTTATTCATGTCGGTTAGGTAGGTCATTTTTTTTATTTTGGAAATTTTTTTTATTTTTGTTTGGAAATATCTGTTTAGTCCCGTAGGTTTTGAAATCGATCCTCGCGATAGGCTCCCGGAATTCTAGCGTTCGTTCTTATTTTTCCGATTGTCCCACGTTTTTCACTATTATTTTGTATTTAACGATAAAAACTCATTTTTTGGACATTTTTGTAATATTTATTTCTCTGTTGGTTTTCCAATTTAATGAACGTACAGATAACGAGTGTTTATCTGTTATATGCGGTAAGTATGTGGATGAAATCGTAATACGTTTTCTTATCATTATCAGTTTTTTTTTCGTTCCTTTGAATATTATGTATTGTACCGAGTATAAATTACAGATGCGAATATTTAATTAAATTCACACAATAGGTACCACACATATTATAGTTTTAATGATTCATAGTAGGTAATGCATTTCAAATCATCGGACTTCCGTTGGATTTTTCATAGTTTTAATTAAATTGATACATTCGGATGAACTTTCAACATAATAATATATAATAAATAGGTAACGATGTTTTTTCGGACTGTCGAACATTTCCACCGGGTCACAACGATTATATAAAAACCCGAAAACGATTAGTCGGATCGACTTCGCATGTGCAGAGTAGATACCTATGACCTATATTAGATTTAACGGTGAATGTACATAAATGAAATCGTCAAATTTTCGTGGTATTTTAAATATTTTAATTTAATTTATATTGATGCAGCGTGTAGTTGTGACATTGTGCGAAACCCGTTACACTCAGGTGAGAACCGAGCGAAACGAGGTTTGTGTACTTAGAAAAACCAGAGAATAGTAGGTTCGATAAATTTTTGGATTACTTACTGTGTTAACCTATTCATCGGAAACACTTTAAACATGGGGGCGAAAGACTATCTTCTAAAAAGCGAATGCCAGTTTCCGCCGTAAGTGGATTATTTTTAAATTAATTAATTAACAATATTATTTTCCAAAAATCTTTAACCATCGATTGTTACGAATCCCGATAAAATATGAAATTGAGGTATGAGAATTGCATTCAAAAGTAATTTCAATACTAAAGTGTTGCACTCGAAAAAAACTACACATATAACGTTACATTCAAAAGAAGTTGCACCCGGTAGGTGTTGCACTCAAGCTAGTTTATAATAAATATACTTTATTTTTTTAACAAAATAATATATATATATAGGTATACTTATAAGTATTTTCAGTTTGGATATTGACACACGATAAAATGTTGATTTTTCCGATAGCTTAGCGTCTTTTTGTATCGACGTCATACCGGAAAAGTTCAGTAAAGTTGTTGTGTTTGACCATTTACTCTAGCGAATAATTAAATAATATCGGACATATAAGGTATGATTTTGTCATAAATTTGTTTCGACGTAAAATTCCTTTGATGTTTGTTGATTAAATTTAACTTGAAATTTAAAGTTTTTACTGTCCGTTGTTACTAAACCTAAACCTAAACCTAAACGTATTGTTTCGGCGTAAATAATGTCCATCATCAAATAAACCGATTTTGGTTATATTATTGTAATTTATTCCGAAGACTATTTTTTTTTAGAGACTTGAATTTATATTTTATAGTATCGTAAAACACATCGAGAAAATAAATAGATTTTTCAATTTCAGGCTATTATTATAGAAATTATAGATTTTAACATTTTTATGTCATAAAATTGGTAATTTTAGGTTTTAAATTTTATGGCACGAAAATTAACGAGATATGTGTAGGTATGAGGTTAATATTGTACCTATATTATACGCCAGCATAAATTTAATAACAATCACGTATGTTTATAACTATAATAATACATTATTATACCGAGCTCCGTTCGGAATCGTTTTAATGAAATAATTAATGATTTATCGTGACTCTCGAACATAAGGCGATACCAAGACTACCTTATGCCGCAGGGGCGTCATTTGAGGGATATTTATATGTGTTAATGGCCCGCCTCAAGTACTATAATTGTGACGATATTGTAAAATTTTGGAAATATTATCAGACCAACGGTGTATTTTAATGCGGCCCCTATTTTAATTTCAATACCACAAATTACTTACATATATTATGAGAAAAAAAAATTATTCAAATTTTGGCTGATGGCGTAAAAATTTGAAGGTCTATAATACAGTGCCGTCGTACCTATAAGTCAATGAGCCTTTTTTTTTTTTGCTTATTTGCATCTGCGTAAAAAGTTAATGACCTTTTTTTTTTTTTGTTTATTTATGTTTTTTTTATGCATGTGGTCCACGACAATCTCTACTCGTTTAATGTGGTGGCCCAGTCTTCTGAAAACGTTTGGCATCCCTGGCTTATACAATGGACAACAAGAAACTGGACCGTTTCAATTTGTTGCATCCCTATTTTAAAACTGAAATGACGTACCCGTCTTATGCAGGCTTATCCGACGAGTGAAGTGTTTCCATCCAGTATATTGCTCTGTTTTATTTTTTTTATTTTTGTTCTACCCGATTTATTATAATCTTATATTTTCTACTATTATCGTGCAGCTATGATTTTATTTTTGATGTATCACTGAGACTGAGCAGTAGGCACTTGAATTGTTGTCATATGTTGAATTTCCGCTATCAGTGCGGCTATTTTTTCGTTCACTACAAAACCTCAACTGTGCACTACGAAATATAAATGTGCGATATTCATAATTGTATTTTACATAAGCATACGTTTTATTTGCACCTTATTCTAATGTTCTGTCGGAGAAACAATATTTTCTATTCCGATAAAATATTTATATTGTTATAGAATAAGATTAGATTTTTGGAAATGAAAATGTTGTATAGACTATTCCTAGTTTCTATGATGGCCGACGGGTGTGCTGTACGTAGTACGTCATGACTATCATAACGTTTAATTATAATAGAGTCATATCACGGTATAGTAGATGAAGTATTTGTATAATCGGATATAAAATATATGTAGCTTTAACTTATACTTAAACAACATTTATCTATGAATTGGAATACACTTGAGCGCTTGCGACTGTTTACTAGAAATGATTATAAACCCAAAATCACAAAATTAGTACACTTTTAACTGCGTATATTCAACAACCATGTGGACCAAAAACTTTGGGCATTAAGTGTATTATTATTATTATTATTATTAGGTATATTAAAAGTGTATTTTATTTTTGTGATTTTGGGTTTATAAAAAATGTATATTATTAATGAACTTAAAATGCCAAGTCCTGAAGTGCCGAATGTGCATGGATCGCCTGATTTACTGCAGTTATTAAAATAATTAAAATGTAATGTTATTGAAGTCGTTAATGTTCATTATAATTGAAATATTTGCCGTTTTCATGTATCATAAAAAATTTTACATTAAATTTTCATTATAATTTATACTATAAATGTGATAGGTATGTTACAAGTAGGTAGGTACCTAATTATTTAATATTATCTAATGATATGGTATTGAAAAATGAGTAATTATTTTTAAATTGAACGTTTTATAAAAAGTATACAATAACGTGTTCAATTTTCAAAGTGTATATCTATGTACCTACTACATATATTTTATTGTTTTTTTTTTTTTTTATATAAATGAGATTTGTATAAAAATAATAATAATAATTTTTAAAACGTTTCTTTGTTTTATGTTTTATTAATTTAATAAGAGACTATGGAAAAATGTTGTACCAACTATGCCAGTAAGAGAAGCGATATAAGATTGTGCAGTACGAAAAGAATTAGAAAATTACCGTTCCCGGGCTAATGATTGTTATTAACTACTTATCGATGATTCCTCCCAGAAAAATGGTCGATTATTTTTGCTGAACAGATTTTCACAGAGCCTAGTCGATAGGTTTTTAATTTTTATAAATCATTTGTTGATAACTCGTTATAATGAGCAAAAAAAAAAAAAGAAGTCATCAACTTGAAAATCCCTGAAAATGTAGAATACATTACAAAGTAGTGGAAATGTCTCCCTTTGATTAATATCGCCCCTAGGTCTCTAGAGCCTGATAAAGTAGTTCGCTAAATACAACCCTGTTTCTACGAGGTGAAATGGATAAATAAATATGGAAATTACAGCGATTTGTTCGATGTGCGAATATCACGTTCGCTTTTTAAAATATTCGTGTTCTATATTAGTATAACGATTTGAAACGCAAATAATTTGCGTACAACGATTATAGTCTACACCACACAGTACTGGAAAGCGTGCGTACACCGGTATACACAATAGCGAAAGCTGAGATCTGTATTTCGATCATAAATATTTTACCATCTACCGTACTCAGTACCGGATCTAACAAGTTTTTTTTTAACCTGGGACAAAATATGAAATAAGCACCCTTTGAAAAACTAGATCATCAACATTTTTGTGATTTGACGACATATCTAAAGTTTATCGACTAAATGCCGACTGGCATTAGTCTTGCTAACTTATTTCCTGAGAAGAGTATGGTATAGATACACCCTTATATCTCTCAAAGGACGGCCCTGGTCCCAGACACAGAATACAATATACACTATATTTTATTTATACTTAAAATAAAAATAAGTTTTTATAATATAACATTATTGTAGAGTACAATTTTAAAGTTGATAATGTTTAATTAATAAGTGCGAAATTGACATCTTCGACCTGGTAGCGAACTAGAATCACCTGAGTACTCGTGTGACACTAGACTGTGGGACTCCATTAGACCGTGAGATTAGATGAATATTTTGTAGCGAAATCTATTGCTATATCTAAAACATTTTACTATCGATCTATAAAATCGACAAAATTTTTTATTTATTTATTTATAAATAAATAAATATTTTTATTTTATTTATATATATAAATTATTTATAGAGAGTGGGGAGAGGATGAAATGTGAAAAAATAATATAATACTTCTCTTCAAAAATTTAAAATAAGTAAAAAAAATGGCATCAACCTTTTCTACCTAATGTCTGTTCTTTTCCCGACTTGACTTCATTTTGCCGACTGCTTCCCACCAGGGTGGGAAGGGAGTCTGACACTCTCCCCCCTACGGGAGGGCTCTGCTTATATCTGTACAAGCATCATCTATTATCGACAACGAATGTTATAAGACGCGTGTTTTCGCGATTAACGAAATATATATGTATATATATATTGGTTGCTGAATTTCATAAAAAATCGGTTTTGATAACTCATGGATCAAATGCAATGGTCGTTATGTTCGGTTATCGATAAGAGTAAAAACCATACCTAACCAGGTTGATGGCGAGAAAACACGCCTTTAGGATAATAGTTATCGTTTTCGCGGATAAGATCGTAATCACGTTCTAGAGAGAATTTATAAATGTTTTTTTTTTAGACATTTGGCGCCCGGGGCGAGTACTGACCATACCCATATTATCTATCTCGATATTATCATGTCGATACGATGCCGATTTTCTCGCGCACACCGTTTAAGTGTTACGCGCATCCGGCGTCACGGCAAACGATAGATATTACAACGATGATAATAATATATCACTAACGGGATCGTGATTTGTTTATTCGTCGAGGAAATGAATAAAAAAAAAAAAAAAAAAACACGTATTATTATAATATAATCTTTTATAATATGTACCATTAATAAAATATAATATTGTATTTCTTATGATATTTTAATATGGGTACCGGTATATGATCGATCGACTTTCGCCCGCGTCACCGAAAGCGATCGCGACACGCCGCGTGCAGTGAAACTTATTATTATTTATCCGACGTTTCGACCCACGCTTTCTACGGGTTTTTCGGGGGCTCCAGATCGGGTTAATCCACCGCCGCGGGCATGCATCCCGAGTCTCCGTCGACGTCGTTTTTTTTTTTCTTTTTTCTTTTTTTTTCCCCGGACAATAACACTATACGACAATACACGATTTACCGTTATAACACACGCGTTGATAGAGTATTATAATATAGATCCATTTAATAACGGGTTTCGATAAGTGCCCGAGCAACGAACGACGTTTTTCCACTTCTGGTCGGCCAACCAATATAATATATATATGTGTATCGGTTTGAATTCGTAAATCGTTCGAAATTTTAAATGAAAAAACGATCCTTATATCCGGAAATGTACGCGTGCGGTTTACGCGCGTCGAAAACCGTTTTACTTTTAAACAGGGCCGCCGGCTCGAGGCGGTAATAATAGCCGAGCTATAGGCACACCAGCCGAGAGCTGCACTTTGGCGCGAGGGCGGTGTATTTTTAATTTTTTTTTTTTTGTTTTTTTTTTTCATAAAAGTGATCCTTAATTATTGAATTAACGTAAGAAAAAGTCGACGTCCTCGGGGAGTTTTTTTTCGCTTATTCAGTCAGCAAATTTGGCTTTTGGTTTTTAGCCGGCGCTGCTTTTAATGGCGAAAGTATGAGCTTTAAACAAAATTTCGATGGATGTGTATGTACTCATACGTCTTTTGACTTGGGTATGTTATCGACGATTTACGAATGTCGTGCCCGGTATCTCTATCGCAATAATATCGAACGGTTCTCCGTAGTTTTAGAACGAAACACGAAAAATATAATTGCCGATATTTTGTGACCTCAACACTTACACTTTCTCTCCTTCTGTAAAAAAAAAAAAAGTAATCAAAATAAATATAACAAATTAGGCACCGGGGGACATCGTAAAATCCTTCGCTACTCGACCATTATTTTATAAACGTGATTTATATATAATAATAATATAAACATGTTAAACGCCTAGGGGAATTTTCAAGTGTTTCAATTTAAAAAATAAATTACCAATGAACTACTAGCTACGCATACACGAGCATTATCTAAACGGTTAGATAAAAGTCAATAAAGACGGCAAGGAAGACGGCGTGGACGCGTGTAAAGTAGATAAAAAGATGGTTATAGATAAGGATATATTTTATCGAATACCTACGGATTTTGTTTTCATTTCTGTATTTTATATATTATTCATGACTTAGGTACTCCAATACTGTTTTATCGATTTATGTTGTCTAACTTTTAAACGATCAAAATTTTGAATATTTTTCGGATTACGGGTGTGAAAACGCAAAACGGTTTTCGTTCTTGCCGGGATTCGAGTTAAAAAATGGTTTACGTTTTTCCGGGTTCCAAGCACGGGGTTTAAAAAAAAAAAAAACATTTTCTTAGTTATACGGGTTATTAACCAGGGTTCAAATTCATTTCGAATCCTTGATTTATACTCCTTATATACATGCAAGTATACTGATAACGTACGGGTATATTTACAACACTGATTATCTTCATTCCATAAATATCTTTATTTGTCCCCCTTCATTATTTTAAATCAGTTTCAAATCGGCCACCGTATGCAGAGAACAAATATAAGAATCACTGATCTGAGATATTGTGTGGGATGTAGGCGAACACGTAGGAAAAGGTGAAGGTGAAGGAATCGACGAAGAATATTTTATTATGGTAATTTAGGGTGACATCTTTTTTTTTAAATATTTCATAAGCATAACTACCTACTATAAATATTTATATAAAATGCTCTTGATTACATGATTATAAAAGTGCGATATTTCTAGAATATCCATTATATAACTCGATTAGTAGGTAATAACATTAATATTAAATCGTTTTTTTTTTCTTTTTATAATTATTTTATGCACATAAAAAGTATTATATTATCGAATAGATTTATTATAATAATATAATTATAATTATATAGTACCTATATGTGATATAATATTATACAAATATATTTCCATGTAGCATTGATCACGCGTTATTTACTTACCAAATCATTTTCTTGGTATCTATATATTGCAGTGAGCACCCACCTCTTTTATATATTATTTTGAATGTGGCTCAAAAAGTTTTTTTTAAACTCTCACCCCTAAATAATATTTTATTAAGTAAAAAAACGAAGTTTACTAAACTTTGAAGTAATTCGGTAAAGTTCAAGGTTACTCAAAGCGATTGCATTTTTATTTACCAATTCATTTTCGTATTTATATACCTGTCTGAAAATAAAAGTATTTGATTTTAGTTTTTCTAAACATTTTATAAAAACCTTATTCAATTTAATCGTATATCCACTTTAAAATGTTAGAACACAATTTCTAGGTTAATTAATTTTTATTTTTAAAAATATTATGCAATTAAAATACAAATAAATCGTAGAGTATTTATTTAAAACATATTGTCATAGTATAATAAATTAAGAGGAGAAAAAGTGTAGAGTTTGTGATATAAATTAAAACAATTTAATATAATATAATATTACATATTTTATAAGCTAAACACCAAAAACCAAATATCAATATAAATATAACAGTAAATAATGTTTTTTTTAATAATAAAAAAATATATTAATGTTATGTTTAATATATTATGTATATTGCATAAATACGATAGTTTATAGTTACCTAATAATAAAGTACAGGCTAATCGTATATAGTTAATCATATGGAATTCACAAAATTACTTTAATTAAAATTTGGGAATAGTTATCTATGTTGTTCTACAACTTGAAGAAGATACTATTTTATATATAAAAAAAAAAAAAATAAAATGTAATAGTTAACACTTTATCCACTATCGAACAACTAGGATTACATTATATCATATATTATCACTTATTTATCCACTAGCTGATACTGTTGTAATACATTATTATTTATATCACTACTTTTATTATTTTTCGTTATCTCAATAACTACAATATATACCTACGTCAAAGCTGTATAAATAGGTGTATTTGACATACATTGTTTGTTATACTATAACACGTTTATTTTTCCAATGAAATACATAAAAATAAAAATAAATAAATATATTTTAGTTAAAATATTTATTGGCTTAAAAAAAAAACCATTAAATACGAAATGTTGAAAGATTTTCATCTTCGGCGAATTGACGGTTTAAAATATTAATTTGTTATTTATATTATATATAAATAGATAGGTATACTGCCGGTAAAGGCTCGGGAGGTGTAATTTTTATTTTTGACTCGATCGCCGTTTCTGCGTTGTAATCGAATTGAATGTCAAGTCGAAACGAAACGTCTAGTATTATTCGTTTTTTTTTTTTTTTTTTTTTTTTAATTGCCACCGTGGATGATTTATGTTAATATCGTATAGGCGAAATAGTTATAGGTATAATATATCTATTAATCAATAGTAGTCGATTATAGTGAAAGGTAAAACGAATTATTTTAACCGTTGATGGAAAACATTTTTGCCGTAATATAATAACAATACAATTGCAACACTTTCTGTAATCTGTATATATTAAATTAATACAATATCATATGTGCAATGTGCATAAATACACGATAATATACAGCCGTATAGGTATTATTAATAGGTATCTCTGACGATAAAGTGACATTGGTATATGTGAATAATCACATACCTATGTCATATTAACATACAAACATATTATCTATATGGGCGTCGTTCGAAATCGTACAGGTACACCATATATTATATTTATACATTGTTCGTGAATTATTTCCGCACACTTTCAGAGTATAAAACATGAAATGAAGAATGTTTTACAATAATCGCGTGTGGTTTTTTCCTTTTAATTATGTCGGTAAACACACTTTTTTGGCCATAAGAAGCCAACGGTGAAACCACGAAGCCCCGGACTTAAAAGATAAAACTTGGATCGACCCATTCATCATTTACTCGTTTTGAAATTATGTACTTATGTTAAAATGATAAAAAAAAAAAAAAAAAAAAAAAAAACGTTTGTTTCAACATTTTTTTTTTTCTCTTAACTTTTAAAGGTTGAAACGCAATAATGTCTATGTGTTAGCCACCGACCGATTTTTTTTTTTGGCACGAAAACACGTTTTAGAAGATACAATTTTCGAGAAACTGAGAATCTTTAATGCAAACAATACTATCCATGTACACGATTGAAAATCGATAAATTATCTAAATTTTATAATGGGTTTTGATTATTGATAAAGATACGCGTAAAAACGTAATACGTATAGTTGGTATTTAGTAGGTATAGGTAGTATAGTAGTATCTACTAAGGTATCCTTTACATTGCATTTTACAATATTTTTCGAACACATTGGCTAAAATGTTTTATCATCGAAAATGACTTATGTTAAAATATAGAAAAGAGGTCATGATATTTAATTTCGCAAAGATGTCATTTCTGTAGTTAAAATTTTTAATTTAGAAAAATAAAAGTTTTTAATGTAATTTATTAGTTTTCTAACGAATAACATAATATTATTACGTTATACATTTTAATAAAAATAAGGATTGGTTTCCCAGTAATTTCCTGTAATTGCTCATAAAATTTTTTAAACATTCATTTGGTTTTAAAATGTTTGCAACTGTTATTAAGTTATAATATTTACATATTTCATTATATTTTGAATCCATTAAAATTGAACTATTAACAAAATAATAAAAATGTTAATTTTTTATTTGATTATGTAATATTTATTCAAAACAGCGTTCTGAAATACACTATTTACTAGTTATAATATGAATTAACCAGATAACAACACAAAAAATAGTTGTTTACAACTGTTGAATAAATTATATGTACATAATATATGTTTTTCAATTAGGAATTTCGTAAAGAAAATGATTAGGTATTCATTAATTTAAGTATGACGAAATTCTCCTCAATAGTCATAGTTTTATAAAATTTTAGAAATAATTTTCATCTTATTTATCATATATTAGTTATCATGTGTATTAGTTAAGTTTCAAATGTTAAAATTATTGTCAAGAGTTGTTTGAGTCATTTGAAATAAAGATAAGGTTTGACTCCTATATCGACATTATATTACATTATATAGACACAATATAACGGTTAACAAACCGAAAAAAAATCGAATATAAACGTTTACATGGTCAAATCGCGCGGGGAATCGAACCATTACGTAGTATCATTTGGGAGTTAAAAATTTTTTAAACGTTCAAGAACTCAAATGGAAACGTCACGTCGAAATACATTTCATTTTATATCGATTTTGGAAAAGCTTACATTGATTTAGTACTCAAGATAATACTATTTTGTCCAGAGAAGTGCGTGGAACTTGGGAAAACCGTGCGGAATTTAACGATGGACATTATTGTTGAAATTGTAAAAGATTATGGAAAAATATTAACTGGACTGGTAGTCGAATAATTTAATTTAAAAAAACGATACTTTATCGTGTCAACCGTTTACAGAACTGTTTTCATGCAACCGAGCATAGGTCTCCACTCTGTATTCTCTACGTTAGTAGAGTATACTATAGTCTACGTCAACAAGTTTTTTTTACCTACTGCTACATGAAAAAAACAAGTATCGTAATAGACATCATATTGACGCTGATTTAAGAGAAAAAATATTAAGCATGCAGCCGAACTTACTTGGACGAGATTATGAACAAGGTTTTCACTCGTCTCATAAAGTTCGAGAATCAATGCAATGACTAATTTAAGTAACCCATAATTAAGTCGTAAAAGGTAATTTAAGGTAAAAAGTCAAGTGTTAAGCCAAATAAATCTCTTTATTTGTATTTTTTGAGAAAATTTGTGTTTATATTTTATTACAAAAAGGTACTCATGTACAATTAAAATAAACCATAAAAATTTATTTTTTCATTTTCATAATCAAAGAAAATTGAAAAGTAAATATTCACAAATAAGGAGTCCCCGGACCAATATAAACTCAAGTTTTGGATAGGGGTCCGTGGCTTCATACTAATTGGGAACCACTGCTATAGACTATGATACAATTTATTATTTTGAAATAGATACATTATTTGCCGACACCGTTTTCCACTTCTCAACACCGATGCATCAGATATTATAGTTTCCACCGTGACAAAATTAATAATAATCATTATTTTTGTGATAAGTTTTGGACCGACCCTCGTAACAACTACAGGTACCTAATTAGTAATTATTTTCACAATATAATTTTACGATAGGCCCGAGGCTATTTTGGGTACATTGAAATATTTATGTATCATAATGAACCTATATAAATGATATATGAAAATGTATTTCCGGCGATGACGACCGACCGATTCGTCGAAAACTTTCGTCGAAATACGTTCTTCGACCGGAAAAAGTACGGCGAAACGTATACGCAGATATTATCCGAATAATTTCTTATACACCGACGTCATATTATAAATATTCTACTCAATGTTCGGAAAGATACTCGAAAATAGAATTCGTTCACGTATAAAAAGAAAAATATGAACTCCTTCCGTCCACGTTCAAATGTATGTCAAAAGTATAGTGAAATATAAATATATTTTCATTTAATTTGAACGGTCTGAAAATCAATCGAATTCCTCAAAAATACGAACGTCGTTCACATTCACGTTCTACCGGACAGAGACGATTGACGTTCATAAAATATGAACGTAAACGCACAAACGCGGTTCTTTGCAAACACTGATTGTACTTTATAATAAGTTGGCGGAATTATAGGGATGGTGGGTAAACGGGGTTTGATTCCCGTGAGTAAAATATTGAGGGGGGGGGGAGGATGGCTTAAAATATCTGGTCTATTTTTTTTTCAATAATACACATAACTGAATATTGAATAAGCGTGATTTTTGGGAAAAATTATATAAATTACCTTTTATTTTTTCTATTTGTTTGCTAATTTGTGGTTTTGAAAGTGAACTTATTCATTATTTTTTTTTTTTTTTTGGGGGGGGGGGAATTTTTAGGATAAGTCGTAATTTTTAACATTTTTCTCAGCTTGTCAAAAATCCTAGTTTCGCAACTGTCTATATAATAGCATATCAAGAGTTAATGTGAAAGTCTGCAATGTATCTATATGTCAAAAGACAGTGCACAGAGCGTGCACAGATCCGTGTACCAAGTGTCGAGGAATAAGCTGTTGCAATTCCATGGAAGTGGACATGGACGATGATTGAAATTATAGTAATTATAGTACCTAGTACTATTCTTGTACTAAGGGGTGCTGACTGAATTTATTTCTGTAACAATTTCATTTGTCAGTGTCATATTAAAAAGTGCTATATTATCTTGTTATTTTTTTTTTATCCTTTTTAAAGAATGTAAAAAAAAAAAAAAAATTCAATACTGTGTTTGGCATATTTACACTTAATGTACATTTACATAATATATTGGTTACCTATTGTATTAATCCCAAATATTTGATGTTATAGTCATCAGAAATAATTTTTCCCAACCTAAAAACATAAAATAATATCACACATGTGCATATAAACATATTTTATACTCGTTATCTCAAATAATGGAAAGCCATTTAGAAAAATTCTCCATATTGGATTAACGCGTCATCGTCGAGTATGATTGGTAGACGTTTTAGCATCGTTTTCTACAGACAATTTTCAATAAGAGTCCACTCACAGGTATTGTATGGAAATGAGTTTTAGGTTAGCCCATTTTTTGAGCTAATTTGATAAGGCTTATAATATTATAATATTAATATAAACCTAATATATTTTGATGCATCGGTCGACGATTCAATCGGTCCGCATACGTTCAGCTTACAGTTTACGATGTAGTTATCTGTATTACAGGTATATTAAGGTGCGTCCACATATACGTCGATCGACGTAAGTCGAAATCGATCTACGTCGATCGACGTCGAATGAAAAACACGAGTGTTATAAAAAGGTCGTTTTATGCTCAATCGTGTTATACCGCTACATATATATTATTAATAAACAGTTTTACTATAACTCATCTTACCTCAGTATTCACAGTTCTCCTTGGCTGATTTTGTCAGCCAGGAACATCAAACTCTGGTAAGCAAACCATTTGCTTACGTACGTCTCATTGGTTCCACTCCCCGTTCTCTGCGAGTCCTTAATCTTCTTTTTTTCACGAGAAAATGTACTTTGTAGATTTTTAATCTTTTTTTCCATCTCTAATTTATCTATTCCAAAGGACACCGCTATTTCCATCAACATGTCATGTCTTTTTATTTTGTTTTTGTAATCGATTTGAGTACAGTCCCATAGAATTGGCCGATCTCGATACATATCGATGAATGCCAAGATCTCTGTTCACAACTTAAACTCATTTTACCTATAGATAAGTAAGATTAATAAATTAAGTAAGATTCAAACACCACATAAATAAATATAACATAAATAAAACACACTGTGAATCACTAGTAAATCAAGACTGAGCCGCTAACTTGTCGATAGACGCGTCCACATTTAAAAATCATGCTATCATTCTACCAAAACCCTTTGATAAAAACCGACTTTATATGGGTTTACAGTCGACGTCGACTGGAGTATCGATCGACGTCAATCGATGCGTCTACACTTATACAACTTTTTTAATCGACCAAATCGAAAGACGTCGATCGACGTAATGTGGACGCACCTTTATGTATTATATTGTTATTATTATGTAGCGTATATCGACTGGTAAAAGGCAAAAGGAGCTAAGGGACATTCGGAGGGCTAGCCGTTCCGGTACCGACAGTTTTAGCTCTCAAACACACGGGCGTTAATGTTCCTTTGAACATTTATTTTGTAACCAGATATTTTCAAAATTTTCAATTTTTGTTACAAGCGACGATAACTTACAGAAAAAGCAGCTAAAAAAGTATTGATCAAGTGACATTTTCAGGGTATAATAAGCGACTCTAACAAAAGTTTTGTTTACTAACCGACAAACATGTGGTACTTGGCACCAATATACGTATACTATTATCGATTATCATCTTTTATAAAATTTATTATAATCATCGGTTTGTTTTTAAAGTTTTCATTCATAATTCCGAATATATTTCTACTGCATACAGTCATATTGTGTTTCATAATATTGCTTTCAAATATTGCACCACAGGTAAAAATAATCAGGGCTATGTGCTAAAAAAATATTAAGTTTTCATTTAATTTATTAGTCTTTATTGTTAAAAATACAATATAAAATAGCAATAATATTAGTATAGGCCATCGAAGTATAACACAATTTTACATGGAAAAAAATCAACCTCAATACTAATGCTGTATGCACATTTTTTGTCTTCGTCTATCTAATTGACAGTATAGCAAAATTATACAATGAAAAATTGAAATTAAGGCATTTTGGTCAAATTTAGAGTTTAAATACGTATTATCAAATTTTACGAGAGGAATAATTTTGAGTGAACATTTTTTTCGGATTTTTGTAAAATATTGTCTGAAAAAAAGTTACGGTATTTTTAGTTTTTGACATTTTTACATACCTTTAACTTTTTTTGTCAGACAATATTTTACAAAAAGCTTATGAGGTGCACTCAAAAATATTCTTGTCCTTAAATTTTGTAATAGGTATTTAAACTGTAAATTTAACGTAAACGCCAAAATTTGCATGCTGCGTAGTGTGATTTTGCTATATCATCTGTTAGATGGACAGATATAGTATAGAGGGTCCTCTTAATAACAACAAAAGCCCAAACGTCATATTATTTCAGGACATACAAATGAAAATGTTGTTTTTGCTCTCCCGAAAAGTAACGAAAACGTCGTTTAGCCCCTTTTGCCTTTTACCAGTTGATATATTATGTAATAGTATATATATATTATTAAACTAAAAAACCGCGCGTTCCTCCGACGAATTCGTTTCGGTGTCGTACTTTGGTGGTCACCACATATCGCACATAATACACGTTGAACGTATATATACCCATTTAATAATAATTTATAATATAATATTATGCACAGTGCCGTTGTGTAACCAGTGGTGTAGTCTTAAATAATGTGTTGGATATAATTTATGAATTTTCAAGTATACCTACTTTTATTGCGTATTGAAAAATTTTAATTTTTCTTAATTTAAAAATAAAATCTAGTGTCCTCTTATTATTTAACGTCTCGTACAGTTTACTTGTATGGGGGGGGGGGTATTTACACTAGAGCTTTTAGCGTGTAACCGGACAGCGTAAATTAATTAGACGAGGAAATTAGAATATTGATAAAAGAGAAAAAAAAAAACTGTCGAAAATAGCAAACGGTTTAAACGGAACCGCGTTAAAAGCTCTACGGTGAATCCGTCTTTTGCTATAGATGTTCACGGTCGAATTTCGTTATATTATTTAACAGGGGTGGCCACAACGAGGCTCGCGAGCCGCATGCGGCTCTTAAATCAGTTTCGTGCGGCTCTTGAACTAAATTTAGACTAAACTTAATAAATATAAAATTTGTTAGAATCGTTAGAAACGTTAGATTAGATAGCATTTTTATTACTGTCGATTTCGTTATCATTACAGTCGTTATTAGGTATAGATAGGTTATTAGGCACGGCGGCGGTGCTTTTAGTATGTGTAGCCAAAAATAGTCACGGTGTGTTACGACTGTGTCAGACGACGACGACGATAACAACATGATTTATGGGCTTATTGGACTATTA